>OW679198.1:2087163-2285096 GCA_940337035.1 Agriotes lineatus | reverse complement strand
TGTTTGTTGGTGGAAGTCTGAGTGGCAACTTTGGGGTCCGGATTGTGCGATCAGAGGTTGCTGTGTGTGGAGGTCCCTCAGGCATTGCTCTACGCCCAGGATAGTTATTCGTTAGAGGAAGCTTGGCCCAGCAGACGTTTAGTTAGAGGCTAGTTTCTGCGGGAGACCTTCTCTGTGAGAACAACGCAGCGTAACCTTTTACTTAAACAATTTTAAACATTATTTTAGTGCGAAATTGTTGGTGGCTTCCCCTAATGGGGTTTATACATTTGAGTTTATATTGTTTCATTTATATTCGCTCACATGTTATTGTATCGAGTGCAACTAACTTTTACATTTTTACTTCCTTTTACAATAAAGGAAGTATTGGATTCACCTCAAAAATTCAAAATTGAGTTTTCAACAGATCTTCACGTTTTAGAGTTAGCTGAACCCAACAAACATATTTTTGTTCATTGGTCTGTGTGTCGGTCTGTGTGCCTGTGTCTGTGAACAGAATATCTCAAAAATGAAAAGAGGTATGGCGTTGAAACTTCATATATAAGTTTTGTGTGCTATGTAGATGAGACAGCAAGCTTTTGAAAAAAATCGCATAACCGGAAGTAGGTGTTTACTCTTGTCATTTTACAGTTTTTTTCGATTTTTTTCAAAAACGGCTCTAACGATTTTTTTAAAATTCTACATTTTTATTACATTTTTAATGTGTATTGATGTGAGATACGTGATTTTCCAGTTGAATACTTCTAAAATGGGTTTATTTGTTTTTTTTTCCTATTTGTTTTATTAACTCCTATTTTAAATAGAACACCCGGTGTATTATTACATTTTTGAATTCAGCTTAAAATTTTAGAGAAAATTTGTTTGAACTAATGCTCTATTTTGTAACGTTTTTGTAATTTTTGAAAATGTTTTAGAAATGCTTAAAAATAAAAATTCAATTTTTGGCTAATTATAAGTTCACTGTAAAAAGAAGTTGTGTGAGTGTATCACACCAGATTTTTTTAGTTTCAGAGCAAGTTCCGGTGCAGAGGTATTTATTTCAGATTGAAGATAATAGTTGTGTGTGTTAGAATGTCATGTGGAAAATATTCAGGTACCTGAATAAACAACCCTCGGATATAAAGAAATAGGTTGTATTTGGGAAAGTGTGAACCATTTTAATCACAGTACATTTTATTTATTCCAAATCACGCACTCCTGTGTGGTTTTGAGTAGACATGTACCGGAGACAAGGTATACATACCAATGTACAGGCTGCATATAAGTAATTTATTGCATATTTATTAATGTGTCATGCATGCTATATAATTAAGTGTTACCGAGAGTTTTTTATATCAGTAATTACAATTTGTTATTTATGCCGTACATATTATTACCTCCAAGGTACAAATTATTATTAATATACGATTTTTGTTAAAACTTGGGTTTTATTCCCTTTTGCTACAATTGAGTCACTTAGTGGTTCGTTGTCTAAATGAATCAGCAGGAAATGTGCTAGTTGGAACCACTTGGCGTCTTTTAATTTATTTTTCATTTTTCCGAAGGTAAGTTAACCCTGCTCCATGCTCCGTAGCTAGTCGGTGACATGTTTCGGTCCATTATAGACAAAATATAATGGAACAGCTGTTACAGCAGTTTGTGTTTTATGTGACTTGGCCTGCATTTATTTATCCTACCAGGTATCCGGATAAATAGCGTTAAAAGTTTTGGACATAAATATTTCCACCTTTTGCGATCTTCTTGCCACCTTGTTTGAGAGCGTCCTTTACTTCTTTTTGCAGTCCGTACTACAATACTGAGTTTTCTTATTCATCCGGGCCCATCTATTCCACTGTGTGCCCGGCCGCCATTTTAAAGAAGCTGAGTTGTACTACATTGACTATTCAATTCACCTGTCATCTGTCAAAAAGTGACCAACGAAAATCCAGAATTCTGACGTTTCTTGACCAATCAAAAAAATATCAGTGGATATATCTTCCTAGAAGGTATTCAAGTGACTATTTTAAACAAATGTGATATTTATTAGAAAAAGTCAATATTAATGTTCGTTACTATAGAAATTGCGTAGTGTGTTGCTAGATTTACTGAAAAATAATTTGAAAAAGTAGTTTGGTTCATTAAATAGTCCCTCGAATACCATTCTTAGACAAAGTTAAGTAGATTATTTTTGCGGTGGTATCACCACTCATGTCCATTGCACTTGGGATTAGGACTCGTGCTATCGCACTCGTCCTAATCGTACCAAAGCGCAATGGACATTCGTGACACCACCGCAAAAATAGTCGACATAACTTTGACTACTCATGGTATTATAACTGATTATTTTCGTCTTCTGGTGAATATTTTCATTAACTCATCAATTTTGGTATTCGCCCAGTTTTTAAAATGGATTTGTTTTATCATCTTGGTTAATTTATTTACTTAATTCACGGCTTCTTCTATTGCTAACGGTATCCAGGCGTGCTTTTTATCCATGTACCTACTATGTCGTTGGTCTAAAATTCGATGTGATCATTCCATATCTTGTGCGAGTCTTTTTTGGGTATTATATTGTTCTGCATTTTCATTAGATGGTTCAGTTAACTTAGTTACTTTTTTTCACCATCAGCAACACCATCTAATTCCAAGTTGTCTCTTACTGCTTCATTGCGATCTATTTTACCTGAAATGTCATCTCGCAGGTTTGCAAAAACACTTTTATGACGTGGATAGAACAGGAGTCGCAATACACCAACGTGGGAACAAATACGTTAATTCTTGTTGCTTTAGACATTTTTCTTTGGCGCTATTTTCTCTTTTCATACCAATTTAAGAGTCTTTTGATTATTCCCAGTGACCTGTCGCTTTCCCGTTCTTTAACTTTCTGATTGCGCTGCTGGATGTGAGTCGTGAATTTTGCAGAATCCGGGGAGCGGGCGCCTAAAATTTTCATACATGCCCGGGTTTTTCAAATGTGGGATTTGGCCTGGTGCGTCGCTCTTTCCACACCTGGGGAGAGACCGCTGGAAATTACTTTCCCCACGTGGTCGCCCACGAATGTGGACAAGCCGACAGGTTATGCCATTTATCCTTTTAATTACAAAAGCTGCCGCTACAAAGTACAGCGCCGAATTAAAGACTCTACGTGCAGGTCAAGGGTTGAGCTTGAGTGCTGCATTCATTGCCGACCCGGGCATCCAAGTTCATTTATTGTTTACATTGTAAATACGTTTTATAATTGAATTTAATTTATAAACCTATGTAACATAAAGACCAATATACATAATCTTTCACTTCACTCGAAGTAAATAACAAACTCTTGCTAACTTGAACAAAATTACCAGCCAGTAGCAGACATTACAATTCTATGGTTATTATTAAAATGTATTTCGAATAGTCTCAGAATTGTTCCCATCACTGTGTTTTTATTTCCTGAATTGTAATATTTCTTGTGTTTAGTTTCATATTATAGTTTTTATAGTCTTCAGCTCCTTTTGTGCCTTTCTACGATCCATGCTGTGTACTTTTCTCTTCATTCGAGTTAAACTTTTCTTGAAGAAGCTCTGCATGTCTTTTAAATCCATTATATTCTGATATTCGTCCCGTTTGAAAATAACATTGGATATTCTGTGTCTTTCAAGTTTTGCATTTTTATTCTTTCCTGAAAGGGTGCAGTAATGTCTGGCATTCATTTTACCTTTTAATTGCCTAGTCTAATTTCGGCTTACATTAATTGGTGGTCACTATGCAGTTACCCTCTTTTAACCATTGTTTCTTTTATCGATGTTTTAAAGTCTTCTTGCGTACCTTTCCGTTATTGATCTTTTTTTTTGTTATGTTGGTAATTACGAGTATCCCACTTTTCTTTAGACAAATGTCTAATAGTGCCTTGCTGTTTCCGATTATTATTTGTTTCCATGCTTTACTATATAGGCATCATATTTATTTCACGCTCTTGCAGTTAGGCCACCCACCATAATTATTTTACCTTTTGATAATCGATTACTTCTTGAAATAAGTTATCTATAGACAGACACGCTGTTAATATACAATTAAAATGATCCAATATTCTTGGGGATTGTTTTCACTTGAATCATTCTGGTATACATATATTCACATTTTAATGTTATCTCTTCTCAATCCCAACCTTTGATGCAATCTACTTCTCCTGGTGCTCTCTCTTTTATTTCAACTACCCTGTAATAGTTGTATAACAACCCTGACCTTTCATCTTCGTCTCCGTTAGCCCAAGTATTTTTGTATTTGATTTTATGAATTTTTGGGCTGGTCCTGCTACTTTTCCAAACAAATCGCGTATATTCCTTGTACCGATAATCATTAGCTTGATATGATTCAGGAGGCACGCAAGGGCCTCCATTATCAAAATTTAATTCGATTACGCCCTCGCCACGCAACAAGTATCAAAACGCGGCATTCATTACCAGATCGCCAAAATTCAAAGACGCAGTTTAAACATCTGCATAGCGGCAGCCGTCCCAAAAATTTACAAGGAGCTGCCGCATTACGGCCCAGAGCATAACCTTCATAAACCCATCAAAACAAGATGACAGCGCGACAAAGGAAGTGTTCCGGGCAGTAAACCGCTCAAAAACACAGGGAAGCTGGCGCATTAATTAAAAAGGGCCAACATTACGCGAATTGAGGTGTTGGTCTGTTTCTTTTCCTTTTTACTAATGTTCTAAGGTCAGGGTGAACATAAACAATGCACGTATGAAATAATCCGCAGCCGCCCGCGGTAGAAAGCATAATTTTTTTTCCAAGTAGGCAAAGGGCCGAAATAACAGCACCATAAAACTATAAAGTTTGCGAAGATTGCAGCGACGAGAGGAACAGACAGTTTTAGGATTAAGCAGTTTAGAAAATAAAACTCAAAGAGCATCAATAAACACCGGCACCGGATAGTCTGAAATAAAATCCAGGCATTAAAAACTCGCGTTCAAATCGAGGAACAATGAAAACTCACGCCGCGAGGGCTGATTGAATTAAAGAAAACACCGACCACCGGAGCATGCGAAAAAAATCGCCTAAACAGTGGAAGCACGGGGCAGCAAGGCCGCGTACCAGGTAGTCCGCGAATCACAAACCGCGCGGCTTCTATTGTAAAAATAATTTAAGTATTCATAACTTTGTTAATATGCGGGCGAAACACGTCGAATAAGAACGCAAAATTCAAGTGTTTAGAAAGCGCAATCAATGCAGAGATTTTTGTTTCTTTCCTCTCGCTACGAAAGTGATAAGCCCGCAAACGCCGCGGCATCTAAAAAGATCGGCGTCACAACCGCGCGGCTTATAGTATAGAAATAATTTAATCAATCCTAACTTTGTTAATATGCGGGCGAAACATGTCGAATAAGAACTCAAAATTCAAGTTTTAAGAAGACAGAAGCAATGCCCATGTCAGCGATAAGATAGCGCTTCGCGCCGCGGAGATCAAAGCCGCGAATCCAATTCATATCAAATTTGCAAACGTCCCCACTGCCGTTCAGCCAATCGGGAGCGAGGAATCGGCAAACAAAGCCGGCAAGACCTTTATAAACCCCGGGCTTCTTGAGAAGGGCACGGAGTTCCAGCCAGCAGTTCAGCCAGCATCCAGCAGCCACCGCCCTCGATCCAGCCAGCCTGATTACTCCAGCTTCAACGACACTTAGTCTCCAGCGGTGCTCGCCGAGCTCCTGGGACTTAGAAAATTCCTTCAGCAACACTTAGTCTCCAGCGGTGCTCGCCGAGCTCCTGGGACTTAGAAAAATTCCTTCAGCCGCACTTAGTCTCCAGCGGTGCTCGCCGAGCTCCTGGGACTTAGAAAAAGTCGCGGACTCGAATTTAGTCGCCAGTGGTGCTCGCCGAGCTCCTGGCACTTAGCCGAATTTGCCCAAGCGAAGCCGGATCCAGCCGCCCGACACGCCGGCCGCCCCCCCCCAAATCACTGCCGTCATCGCCTGCAGAGTCACCGCCTCCATGGAACTCCAGGAGACCTTCCAACGCCTGTTCGGCCCCTCACCTACCCCCAACCCCGAGTCGCCCTTGACCCTCAAGGCACGTCGTTGTCTACAGTTGCGGCCGCACTCAGGATCGCCCGCCGCCGCCGCCCACCGCGCGGACATCGCATCCCCGCAGTATTGCCCACGGACCCCGGAGCTCCGAAACACGCCCACGGGACAGGAAGCCCTGTACGACCAGACTCCGCCCGGACCGCGCCGCCCGCACCGCCGCCAGCGACAGGTCCTCCGCCGCCCCCGAAAGTTGGAAGTGGAGTTGGAGCTGCACCTAAGCGCCGAGGAGACACGGGATCTGCAGTCCTTGTGGGACGCATATTGCGCCCCCGCCGAGTCGAGTCGCCGCCCCCAGCTCCCCACAGTAGCCCTGCCGGCCCGAAGCAAGGTCCAGGGTACACCCCACTACCACAGGAGGGATCCGCGGCATACCAAGGAGCTACGCGACCGCCCCCGGCCGTCCCTCCGCTCCTCTCCAGCGCGCATACCGTCCAGCCACCGCCGACACCGCCGCCGCCCGTCACCATCGCCCAGGCGCCCCAATCCGCAGCCATCCGGCCCGACGAGCCGGCGAGGCCGCACACCTGGCCCTCCGAGCGGCCTCCAGCGCCACAACCTCCGCCGTCCCCGGCACGCACGCCCCTCCCCACGAGAGGAAGAGCCCCGGGACGAAACACGGCGACCCCACCCCACCAGAAGCTTCGAGGCGTCATCAAATACATAGCCTATTATTTTTCTCTTTTGTATATATGTTCAAACAATTAAAAACCTGTGTAAATATCATTCTTTTTGTTTTCTCTCTCTTTCTCTCTCGCGCTTGCACTTAGGTCTGCTCCGCCTACCAGGGAGAACACCATTGGCCGACTGAGTTGCCTGGGCCAAATCAACAAGAGTCTCCATTAGTAGTAGTTAGTCCTCGCCCGCCCTCCAACGAGGCCGCGGGACCGAGTCGTGTTAAGCTCTTGATTTGCTTTCAATTCAACTTTATCGTCTTGTTTTGTTAGCTGTTTAGCCTTGTGCTTGTGGCCTCTTCCAGCTGATTCCACGGCTTATTTTATTTGAAAGTCTTTTCATTAATAATAAAGAAACCATCTTTTTACCAGTAAACGTTTCTTGGTCTTTTATTTTTTTCTTCATCAACAGGATTACTTTGTCCTGGCACGATACAAATACTAGCATACACTTCTAGACTTTTACCTCAATACGTGAATTTTGAATAAACTTAGTTGTACACCCTTTCAGCCTGTTGTTATCCAGTGTGTTCACCTTAATTCCTGTTTATTACTACATTATTTCGTATATTTTCTTTTAGCAGAGCTTTTAAGTTGGCTCTTACTATATTATTCTCGTCCGTTTTCCTTTGGTTATTCTTCCAATTCCCTTTTTAGCTGTAACACTCTTGCTTTCAGACCCTTCTTCTGTTAGTTCCACTCTCGTATTTTAATCTGCAGATAGTCTTTCGAGTTCTCTCGTTATTTTTGCCATCCTCGAGTTTACAGATCTTTCCTAGCAATGCCAATCTTGGCATGATCATAAATTGGTTGGATTAATTGAGTGTGTTTGAGATTTGCTCCGCTATTGCAAAGTAGATTTTCTATCTTATAAAAGACCTGTTCATAGGCTAATGGCCGGTTGCACAAAGCTATAATTAATGGATTATTAACTAACTACTCATCATTTCTAACGGTTTGTTAACCACTGATCGGGTTGCACAAAACAATTTGATTGTTCGTTAATCGTCCGTTTCCTAATTGGCGATTGATGAAAGGTATATCTGACAACAGGGCAAAAATCGTCGTGTTTCGTGTTGACAGGTAATCTGTGGTTGACCAAGACGAGTGAAATCATTAAAAAGCTGGTGATTTCACCCAGCGGGAAAAGGAAACTTTTATTTATGCTGTGGAAAAGTGTGTATTCGTTATTATATTTTCCATTTTAATTAGAACAATTGTAATTGTGTGACATAACCTAAGATTTGCGTGGAAATGTTTCCTAACTGTTTTTAAATCCTTCAATCCGTCCTTATTTTAGATATAAGCATATAGTAGTAGATAAGAAAATTAAAGTATGGCAGCAAATAGTAAAAGATTTTAACTGTTCAGCCGAAACGGGGACACGAACGCGAAGCAGTTAAAAGTACTTTATGAAAACTTAAAGCGGGAGATGAAAAAAAAACTGTGGCTGAGCAACGTAAAATTGCAACAAATTTATTTGTGTTTACCTAATTAATATAGCATGAAAACTACGAAGCCAAATTAAACGAGCAAGAGGCAAAACGAGCTGCGAATAACGATAAGGTAATATTTGAAAATGTTGGCACAGTTTTCTTTTAAGATAATAGACCTGTAAGTTTTTCATTCTTAAAAACTGAATTCACGATGAATACCTACCTCTATTGTTTCATGTTTTGGCATTTTATACATTTAACTTTTTTAATGCTAGCTATATTCATTTTAAGAGAGAAATTTTTAAAACGGGGGGAGGAAGTCCACACCTTGTTTTGAAACCAGATCAGGACATATTATTAGCCACTATTCGAGAGCAAGTTGAGCCATTGCAAAATGAATTTGATAGCGCAGCTGATTATTTCAGTAATTTAATCAACAAACTAATATATTCTGTGTTGACAATAGATGAAATTGAAATTATAAACGTTCCTGATCTTGAACCTGGCCCCTCCAACATTCCATCCCCTGTACTTGACGCCAACGTGATCCAACACCAACCCCAAATCCAACCGTCAGCTCAAACCCAAGCTCGACCGTCCAGATTTATCAGAAATAAAAGAAAGAGACCTGCGACAGCTGACGATTTAAGAAAGCAGTACTATAGGGAAAAAATTAAAAATGAAAAAATTCAAACAACAATTTTATGTCTTCAAAAAAAATTAAATTAGAAATAAAGAAATTACAAGATTAAAATAGTTATTGGTTCCTTTCGTTAACCCATTCATTTGATATTAACAAACGCTAGCAAATGCTTATAGGAATTTAAAATTTTTATTTTTAACGAAAATGAAATATGAGTAAACCCCAGCTCCAGGTGATACTACTTTATCAGTTTTAAACTGAAGATCAACAATAACAATTGACATTACTCCGAAAACATCCTGTGAGTTTCTTTCTGAATTTAAGTACATATAAGCATCTGCGTACGTTTTATTAATATCACTCATATCGAAAATTTTGATTATAGTGAGCCGAAAGATTTCAAAATTATGTGTTAAACAGGGATATACAAAATGTCTCTAAATTTTAACAAAGGGAAAATCATACGGGCCCAAGTGACTTTTATTTATCTGGCAAAAACAGAAGCAATCAATGCGTTTCGCACTGCATAATTTTCATTATTCTGATTGGCCTCGTGGAAAATAAAATTATTAACTTCTTCAGCATCTTCAATTTTGTCAAAATACTCGTCAATGTTATCATTTTGTTCTTTACAGATATTATGCAACACCCCACAAGCCACAATCACCTTGAGAGTAGTGTTCAATTTCAGTCGTAAGCCATTTTTTAAGCAGGGAAATCTTCGCTTAAGAACTCTAAAAAATCTCTCTACTGTATTTCGAGTGATAATATGAGATCTCTTATAAACTTTTTCACCAGCATTTCTTGGATTCGCTAGCAGAGTCAACAGATAAGGTTTACATGGAGATCCACTATCGCCTAATAAGAAACCGTTACCATATCTACCCATACGAAACTCAACAGGAAGAGGAGAGTCATTAAATATGGTGCTATCGTGCACTGATCTTGGCCACCGAGCAATAATATGCAGCAACTTTAAATCGCCATCACAAATTGCTTGGACGCTGATGCTAAAGTATCCTTTTCGATTCCTATACAATTCTGCCGTGGGGCCACCAGGGGACTGGATACTTACGTGCGTACAATCAACGGCACCCACAACCCTTGGGAAACTAGAGATGTTAAAAAATCGCTGTTTGGTTGTCATCAGTTCTTCAGCGCTATGCAACATTTTTATGTATCGACGAGAAAGTTGTGCAATCTGATGTGTAACACGCTGAATTACTGTATATATGCTTGATTTGTGAATATGCATGTAGTCACCGATCAACTCAAGAAAGCCAGCCCCCTGTAGCATAAAAGCGTAGTGCAATTAATATTTGGGAACGTGCATCCAGAGATTTGTTTCTATTGCTCGTAGGTTGAATTGCATCCCCTATTGTGTGTACTAAATTTGTCACCGTCAGTCTGTTAAGGCGAAATCGTTTTTTAAAATCGGCATCATGCATATGAAACGGATTTTCTCTATCCCGTATGAACCGAATCCGCCGTACCTGTCTTTGTGGCGGTTCTGCATCGTCACTCGAAGAGGATAAATCGGATAGCATAGTTTACCTGTATAGTTTAAATTGTTTGTTCAAAAATATAGCAATTGTCATAATTTATTGAGTAAACTTACGCAAGAAGAAAATAAAATTGATTTAATTTCTTGTTAATCACTCAACCACTAGTAATTAAATTAATTGTTCGTTAAGAAGAGTTTAACAACTGATTATTGTTTGTGCAACGCAAAACCCTGTTCATCAGCCATTAACGACAGATTAACTTTGACATTTATCAAATATTTGACGGACCGTTAACAATTCGTTAACGGTCGATTAATGACAAATTTAATTTTAATCATCCATTAACAAGCCGTTAACAGTCAATTAACTTTTGTGCAACCAGCCATAAAAGTATTTCAGATTATATTTTGTTGCAGATTACAAGAGAACGCTTTTACGCATAATTCAGAAACTACAGAAAAAGAAGGCCAGAAATTCCTACTAAAGACTTCTCGATAATCACAGCAGTTACGAGCACAGGATAGATTACTAATGCATAAAATCCGTTTAGTATTTACTCTTGTGAAATAAGAATTCATCTACTATTTCATAACGTAGATCAGTTGAACGCTATCAAAGACAGCTATTGTTACTAATTGACTCAATTAAATGAAACTAAAGTCAGTAACATTTCGCCAACAACAAGTGATGAAGAAAAATTATAATGCATCTAAGCAAAACTAATATTTATTAAGCGTAGACGAGTTCGACGGAGTACCGGTTGTCTGTTCAGCGTGGAACGTGAATTCAGTTTACTACCAGATCACGCACGTATGGAAAGCAGTAAAGCTATCTCTGAACTGTACCAAATGTTAGTATCGGTTTCCAAGCCGACCCTTTTGTACGATCCAGCGTCAGGTCGGGCCCTAGGCGGACAAAATAGATTTGGCTTTTTTCAGAATGTTCGGACAGCTAAAAGGTGTTAAGAATAGCTCGACTGCTTCATTAGTAGGGGAGAGTGCTGTACCAAGGGACAAATTTTACTATTTATTTTTTTTCCACTTGTAGAAGTCCTTTGGATAATATTTTTAAATTCCACCAGGATTAATAGTATTTCACGATTCTATAAACATTTTTTCTTTTTTCCAGAGGTCTATTTTCTATTTGAAATGGTTAAGTTTGTAGTGTATTGTAAAGTGTCCCTTGGTACAGCAATAGGTTGTACCAGGGGCCATGCGATGATGTACCTAGGGACAACTAATGTACCCAGGGACGGTCAGTAAAAACTCATATTTTGAAATAATTATTTCGTTTTTATTAACCAAAAATTGTTAAAATAAAACTTTCTTAAAGGAATAAAATAAATAAAAATTCTTTTTAGTGTCGATATTTATAACTTATTTATGCATATTTTCTTATCCCATGTTATACTTTTCGAATGAAACTGAAAAATGAAGTAGATTTTTACTACGTGCAGTCCCTCCAATGGGGGTTGGTGGCGGCAACTTTAAAACTATGTCAGTCTCAGACACAGCAAATATTTCACTGTCTTCAATATGACAAAAGTTATCAGTCTTCTGCATTTTTTTAAAATATTTTACCTGAAGTTCACCAGCTGGCATATCTATTACATTCGCTACAAAATGCTGTGCAAATTTTTCACCTCTGCACTTTACCAAAATAAAATCTCCTGTTTCAATAGAACTGCTTAGAAACCTTGATTCTATTTCATCTTCCTGCATTTGTTGGTCAAAATCTATTTCATATGAGTCATTTGTTTCTATAGCAGCATCAGTGTCACTGCTGCTGCTGTCAACAATTTTCCGGACACTCGGTTTTTTAAATTTTTGTTTCTGTGTGTTTTCTTTATTCGGTTTTAATTTTTTGCTTTTCAGCCGTTCTATTTCGTCTTTAATCGGTGTGTCTGTTAAGATAAGTGATTTTCCTTTTCTTCGTTGGTAACCTGCTTTTCTCGGTGCGGCTTTGGGAAATGGTCGAACCATTACAGGTGTTACTTTAATATTCCCAATAGGAGTGGATGGCCTTTCCAATTGCTCTAAAGTCTGTGGTGAAATAGTGTTTCGGCTTGTTTTTGGAGTCTCATCCGGGGTCTCATTATTATAATTTGATAGGTTAGTAGTGGTTTCTAATGTCTCATCATCATCATTAGGAACATTTTCAGCAGAAGTCGATGGTAAATTATCATTGGCAGGTAAGGGTTCAGTTCCATCATTTGTAATTTGCAAGGGACGATCTGTTACATATGCAGGGAGGAATTCTGACTCATCGAAAATATTTTCGTTTAGTGGAATAATTCCGCAAACTTTAAAACCACTTACTATATTTTTTGGTGTAAAAGCTAATTCGTAAGCTTTACCAGCGATTTCACATACATCATAAATTGTTACAGGCTTACCCGCATTTCCAGGAGTGCACATCCATTCATTCATAGCCTTATGGTAATAGCCTTTAAAAGGACCAAATACCGAACGGTCTAATGGCTGGAGTTTGTGGCTTGTATGGGGAGGGATGGTTAATGAATACAACCCCACTTCTTTAGCTCTGTTGATAACCTTAAGGGAAATATGCGATTCATGGTTATCAAAAATTAAAACATGAGGTTCCTCCACAGTCGGCTTTGCATGTGTCAAAAAATGTTCAATGAATTTAAAAAAAATTTCTTCATTTGACCAGCCACTTGGGTTAGTAGCTCCAACTGAACCTGGCGGAGCGCCCTTTAACATATGTAGCTTTAAATGGACCCTCGGAAACACAAACATAGGTGGTACAGCATTTCCTACGCCATTTACCGCAGCAATTATTGTCACATTCGACCCACGCTCTCCAGAAGTCATGGTGCCAATCTGTTTAACTCCTTTAATAGCAAGTATCTTTGGAGGTATGTGAACAGTTGAACATCCACTTTCATCGGCATTCCATATTTGGTGAGGCTGAAAGCTTCCTTTCTTTAGAACCGCTTTATAATTCGAAAAAAATTCAGCTACTGTCGCTTTGTTAAAAGCCGTTGAGCGTGCCAGGCTTGTGGCTTCAGGTTTTCGCAAGGAAAGTTCAGGATGCCGTGTGCGAAACATACGAAACCAACTGACACCAGCAATTTTATTTTCTTGCCAAGCAGGAGGCACTTTTTTATCGTTGGCCAGAGCATAGTCGTACGCTAGGTTTCTAGTCTGATTGGTAGTTAAGCCATAATGTAGATGAGCAGCCAGCTTTAAATAGTCAACTAAATGTTGCTCTTCTTCATTTGAAAATATTCGATGAATATCAAACTTAGGTTCATAGGAAAAGTCAGTCAAATCATTTGATCTCAAGTTTTTAACATAGCGCCCTACTGCAGATTTTGAAACTTTATACTTATCTGCAGCCACTCGTATAGGCACACTCCTAGCTATGACATCCTCAACTGCCGCTTCAATAGCCTCTTTTGGGGGAATCAGTCTTTTTTTCCCTGTTTTACTTCGCGGCATTGCAGGATCTACATTAAATAAAAAATATTTGAACTATGTGTATAGTATTGCTGTACCTAGGGACGTCCCTAGGTACAGCAACATCGATTGTCCCTAGGTACAAAATGCTATTGTCAATAATTAAAATTTTTATTTTAGGTTACAATAACATTAGAGATGTAAACTACTCTTAAACTGCTTATAATACTTGTAAGATAGGGTACATACCATAAAAACGATTGGGATCGTTTTGGTTTTATCAACAAAGACTCGCAAAATACTGCAAATATTTTACAATGAAGGTTAAAAAACATAAACCACTTTGTCACGTCTAAACGAAGCATTCGATTTTGACAGCATACAAATGTCGAACAGTATGCAGTGTTGCCACTTTGAAAATAATATGCAAGAACTATTGTCACTTTTAGTTAGGTCACAACTCAATTTGTCCCTTGGTACATTTGTCCCTTGGTACAGCACTCTCCCCTACTTTTGAAAAATCACGATGAAGGAATGAATTAAGATTTTTCAACTGTTACTTGTAACTGAGAGTAACTCGGGGACTTGAAGAATTACTTAACGTTAGCTGATAACATAACTTGCAGATTCACTTGACGATGACTCGAAGGTTACTGAAAAGGTCTGAAATAAATTTAGTAATAAGATAAGTAAGCCGGCGCGGCAGTACGGCTGAGTGGTGTTGCACATCTCACGGCACTTGTAAAAGTTAAGCGCCAGTCTGCTTGGTCAGTATTTGGTTGGGTGACCATTTGGAGAGCGGGCATAGTATTCCAGCCAGACAGGTTTTACTACCTCAAGTACCTCCGCCGAATTTAAAAAAAAATGCACACAGCGTCAGCGGCTCGATGCGCCCGGCACCCCGACACTGTGTAAACGGTATAAGGGGTTAGAGATGATATTATAAGCAATGTGTAATTGGAATAAAATGGAACTGCTTCTTAAATATTTTGAGATCCTGGGTTAACCAGTTAGATTACAGCAAATTGCAATCGTAGATAAAAAACATGTTGTTTTTAGGTAAAGTAGCTTTTTTGTTTTAAATACGTCAAAGTACCTTCAAGAAAAGTTTTCCATGATGTAAAATTGTGGTTCCATGGGAAATTGAAGAAATATCGACTTACTTTTATGAGACCGTGTGTGAAGTACTTTTGTGGTAACACGATTTCATAAAAGTCAGCTGATATTTTTAAAACTTTTCATGGGGCCATAAGTTTACATTTTGAAAAACTTTCCTTGACGATACTTAGCGTATTTGAAACAGAAAATGTTTTTTATTTCCCGCTCGTGAGGGTACACGAAATCCAATCCAACATTTTAGTATTAAGATTTTCTACTCAGAATTTTATGACCAACATCGCCACTTGTAGTTTTTTCGCCAATTCATACACACCCTGTATTATGTGTTCACGTTGTCTTAAATTTTTGCGATGTCTCTATATATATGATAGTAAAAATGTGTATGATCGTGTAAATTGCCATTTGAATAGATCTTGTTTTGACTAGGTATCTAAGAATGTGTAAATTTGAAACACTGATACGATAATTTAAGAGAGTGAGAGTAATTTGTATCTAATGGGTACCTACCTATAGCGTATTCATATACAGACATTTCTTTAGGGGCAGCTATAATTTATACGCAGTGGGATTTTTACCGAGAGTGCCCAGGGAGTTTCTGGGGTGCGACATTTACACATTTAAACTTTGAAACATTAAATCTGTTAACCTGTTACATATCTTTCAGCCTTACTATTTTCTTACTAGTTCTAGTAATAGTTAACTGTTAGAACATAGGTACTTCGTTGGTATTATTCAAAACAGTACAATTGTAAAATCTTTGGCATTTATATTTATATATAGGTAGTGAGGATAAGTCGTATTTATTCTCGCTAGATTTATATTGAGTGTGACTTCGCTTTCTTGCTTTTTTTGTAAATTTTTTCATTATCGAATGATTGGCCTCATTATTTTTGTTGCTAGATCAACTAAACGTATTATCGTAACTTCTCTTCGAAAGAGTAGCGACCATTAACTAACAATGTTATTGTTGCTTAAGCCATATCAAAATTAAAAATTTAAGCATTTTCCCATAGATCTTTTTAATCGCAGTGTATATAACAACTAATAATGCTTTCACAATAACTTTTAAAATTTCTTGATTTTGCAGTAACAGTTCGATATTTTTTGGCGAAGAAAGATTTAAGAAAATTTTCTTTTAAACATTTTCAAACGCCGATCTCTGTATCTATTCTGAATGCTTCTGTCAATTGTACCTATAACAATTTTACATGGAACACGTCAAATAGTTAAAAGCTATTTAAGCTAAATATATTAGAAAATTTCGTGCCGGGTTTGTTTCTATTTCACAAGCAAAGAACTGTGAAAAATAATAATTGCATTTTTTTATCTTCTGGTGTTTGCCATCCCGGAGTTATTATTTAATTTCTTTTTTATTGTGACATCTAAATAGTATGTAGGTATTTCAATATTTTAGTTGACAGGCACAATAAGCGAGAACACTATTTGCAATATAAGATCAGGTCTGAATTTTAAAATTTTACAAGTAATTATGTAGAGTTTTTTTCTAAATGTTGAGGTGCTGCCTGCATTTTATCAATTTTTCTTGATATTAGACCAGCTTAATTATTATTTTAGTAAAATTGTAAATGCAATAATAGAAAAGACTTTTATTAAATTGAAAACGGGAATCGAAATATATTTTGCAAAAAAGGAAAGACCCGAATAATTCTATTACACACGAAAATCTAAGTTAACTTACTAAACCGAATTTAGTAAAATCGATTCACATCAAATTAAATTTTATGAAATGTAATACAGTATATTATTGCTGATATGTATGAATTAATTGAGCTTTTGTTTTTAATATTTTAGTTAAATGACGAATCGCTAGTCTATCTGAGCTGAAATTGCAGTCAAATAAATACAAATTTGAATTAATAGAATCGAATTTGTCACTAAATTTTATAAAAATGATACCTTATCTTTCCATAACTTTTTTGCTTTAAACTATCTACTATACTATTGATTTCTATTTATCTTAGCGTTGCATATAATGATATAATTACGCATATATACCATTGTATGTTAAAGCATTAAAGTTAATTTTACATATGTTACCAGTTCACAATTCTAGTCGATTCACGATTTAATTTGAATCGATTTACGACTGAAATTGATTTTGAATTCAAATTGATTCACAATTATATAGATGCACGACTCAATCCGATTAAAAACTGGAACCAATTGCCGATCGATTGGTAATTTTAAACGATTCCCGATTTGATTCGAATGACGACTGGATCGATTCTAAATTCTAATAATTCGCAATTTCTATCTATTTACGATTCGATTCGATTCATGACTAGAATCGATTTTGGATTCGAATAGAATCATGACTGGAATCGATTGTGGATTCTAATTGATTCGCAATTTACATAGATTCATGATTCTATTCAATTTACGATTGAAATCCGTTGTGTATTCGAATCCGTTAGAAATCAATTTATTTCGGTTTTAATTTGATTCACTAGTTAAATTTTGGATTCGAATTGAGTTGAAATTTTAATTGACTCATGATTAGATTCACGAGTGCATACTCTATTTTGGATTCGAATCGATTGACGACTGGGTCTACTCTGGATTAAAATGTTTTGCAATTACTATTATTGAATTCACGATTTGATTCGAATAATTTTTATTCATAACTGGAATCGATGGTAGATTCCAATTAATCTGCAATTTACATAGATATATGATTCTATTTGATTTACAACGGAAATAGATTATGAATTCGAATCGATTTGCAATTTAAAATTTTCATGGTTCGATTCGATTAACGACTGGAATAGATTTTGTATTCGAATTAATTTGCAATTTTAATTGATCCACGGTTTCATTAGCTTTATAACTAGAATCTATTCCGGATTCGAATTGATTGACGACTTGATCGATTTTGTATGCTAATCGATTCGCATTTTTAATTGGTACATAATTCGATATCAATTACGACTGGAATCTGTTATGGATTCTAGTCGATTCGGAAATTTAGTTGAACCACAATTTCATTCTATTGGGGACTAGGTTGATTCTGGGTGTTAATAGATTCGAAACTTGCATCAATTCGGTTTGTGAGTGAAATCAGTTGTGGATTCGAATCGATTCGCAACTTTAATTGATTTCAATTCGATTCACAACTGGAATTTATCCTGAATTCGAATGGATTCGCAATTTTTATCAATTCGCGATTCGAGGCACGACTAGAACAGTTTTTAGATTCGAATCAATTCATAATTTTAATTTATTCAAAATATGATTAGATTAACTACAATCTATTCTGGATTTGAATTGATTGACGACTGGATCGATTTTGGATGCTAATGGATTCGCAATTTACATAGCTTCATGGTTCGATTCGATTTGTGACTGAAATCAATTGCGAATTTGAATGGATTCGCAATTTATATCGATTCACAATTCGATTCCGAGTCACGACTGGAATAGTTTCTAGATTCGAATCCATTCACAATTTTAATTTATTGTCGATTTGATTCGGTTGACGACTGAATCGATTAGCAATATTCGTTGATTTACTTTTCGATTCGGTAAACGATTGGAATTGACTCTGTATTCGAATCGATTCACATTTTCAATAGAGATCCGATTCGCTTAGCTTCATTCTTCGAATTGATTCCAATTACGATACGATTTTATTCACGACTGTATCGATTCTGTATTCCAATTGATTCTGGGTTTCAATAGATTTACGATTCGATTCGATTCTGAACTCTATTCGATTCGCAATATAGATTGATTGAAGATTCGATTCGACTCACGTCTTAGTGAAGCTGGTAGATAGAAGAGCTTGGAAAAATGATCAAGTGCTGATTAGTTTAAGTTGTTTGCTTGGAGCAAAGTTTGGAAGCTTACACAGTTGTAAATACTGATCAGTGATACATTATGCAGGTGTGTGACGTGAGTCCAAAATCAGTTATTTTCCAACGAAGCAATACTTTTCTCTCTGCCTCTGGATAACAATTGCCTGGATGCAAAATAAAGAACTCAAGACTCCTACATGGCCTACACGATCTCCATACTTAAACCCAATTGGACATTTGTGCTCTAAAATATTTAAAAACGAAATTCATAAACACAAAAGTTCCAAAACTGAATTCAAAGCGTAATATTTGTGACAAATGAGAGAAATTGCAATTAATACTTATAACTTGCTCATAAACTTATCAAAATAATAAAAGTGTCCGAAAACTAAAATAGTTTCAAATGCTCGGTGAATTGGGTTGCCTACATCACAGGCGCTTTAAATTTCAACTCCTGCTCACGAAGAAACTGCAAGTTCGCTTGTCAGAGTTTCGGCGGCCTCAACAGCGGATGGTGGATATTATTGCAAGCGAATAAACGAACCCCCGGGGCTGTTTGCCCCCGACACCGGCGTGTTGACGTTGAGCAGACGCCGCGGCATTATTGGCGTTCTCTGTTGGCTGTTGGCGCATTCTTCCTCCTCAATAAAGCCACTGCTAATATTTAGCTAAAACATTGCCGGCAGCGAGCTGCATTGTGCTCTTTATATTATTTCTGGTATATTGCACAAATGCCTTTCTTCGCAAGGAAGTCGGTTGCGAGCTTGTCCGCCAATTGTGTGCGCTTTTAGAAAAGAAACCCCTAATGCCATGTACAGCTAGTTTATTTCAAACTGCTCTTGGAGGTATCATAAGCTCTGTTTATTTACCTGACGTGAGTTGGGCTATTTTTTGCAATTTCGTGTAGGGTAGAAATATTTAGGATTTTGGATTTAACACGAACATTCAATGTAATTTTATTTACTTCACAGTTAGAATTTGCCGATTTCGTTCTCAAAAAGACTTAAAACAAGTTTCATCTCCACATTATTTATTGTTAGAAATTGGTTTTTGCTGATATCGGAGTAGGGCAATACGAAATAATTTACTGAACAATTGAACCGTTTAAACTAATTTTTAACTGAAAGCCTATTATTTCCTAAATACAATTTTTATTAAATTGCAACACGAGATTTAATGAAAAACAGATTTCTTTAATCCCATAGCTCGTCCCTAAGTAAAGGAAACGCGAAGTGAATTTAGTTACTAACCGCTACAGTGTAGCTACTCTCCCTCTGATGGCGCTGTAAGTTTGAAGAAATCGAATTATTGGAGTTCGGAGTTCAAATAACCGCATATTCTAATTTGTGATTTTAATTGATCCCCTACGGTGGCATTGACCTTAAAAGAAATTTAAAAAGATAATTCTAGCTGCTTTCACTACATAGGTGATTAATAAAATGTATGTAAGTTGTATGTATGACGTTAACGTTATATTTTGAAAAATAAACAAATTAAACTAAACGATGATGCTTTGTACCTATGAAGCAAATCCTAATCCAACCCTTCGCATTCTCTACAATGAAAAGTAATGAATCATTCAAAAAGTCCAAAAATGGATTTTACAAAAGGTGCGAGTCAATGAACAGTATTCACTACAGCTTTGTTATCTGTTACTGTAATCTTACGTTGCACGTTGGACTGGGTGTAAAAAAAGCATGGTTACAGGTATTTAGTGCTTTCAAAGAGCGCAATTTTAGAGATTTATCTAACCTAACAATCTGCAATGGTTTCTAATTGTCTTTTATTCAAGAATTTTTACTCCAAGCGTTGTTCAAATGCCTTCGTATATAATATCGGCATGTTATTTGATTTGATTTAATTACACTATCAGTTAGGTTCATTCGACGTTCTATCGCAGGTGTTTAGCATTTTTGTATTTCTACAAATTAAAGTATATTTCAAAGCTATTCTATGATTCGATTTTTCCAGCCTCTACACAGCAATAAAACACTGCTGGAGCCTGTGGTTTGAAAATATCACAAATTCGTTAAAACCTCTCACCACACAAATATTTAACAACTGCTAAATATTTGTGTGGTGAGGGGTTTTAACGAATTTGTGATAAACTCTACACAGCAAGGTAAATGAGGTTACAGAAAATACATACATACATTTTATCAGGACTATTAATAACAGGCAGCCTTTGTACAAACTAAACTTGAAAATGGCCGAATCTAATGTTTAGTGTAACTCAAAGTTATTAAATTAGAAAAATTTATAAAACTCTCAACAAAAGTTAAAGTTCATAAATTCCACTAGTGTGAATATTTATCGTTAAAAACGGTATAGATATTTCATAAATTTAAGCTCCCAAGTTGAATTCTAATTTTTGTTTATTATGGGAAGAAAAACAACTTTCTTTCTCCTGAAGAAATGCAGCCAAAATTTATTGAGTACTTTCAAAATAAAAACAAGTATTTTTTGGGTTTTCAGTAAGCTCTGCTAACTTATTTCTTGGCTTTTTGAGAAACACATTTTTAATTTGTTTGAAAAGTTTTATTGATTTTTTTTTGTTTTCAATTTTGAGGTCGCTTTTTAAAGTCTGAAAAAATAACCCCATTACAAGTTTTAAAGGGGCAAACTAACTTAAAATAAATGTTGATGAACGTTTAATTTTTAATGAAATGTAATGGTTATGGCCCATTTTTATTATTTCATTTGTTCAACAATGATGTAATTGTAATTTTGAATTTTGACAAAACGTCAAGCTTTTACATAACGAATTTTTACTTTTGGCTTATAAAGAGCTGACTTTTCTTTAAATTTAAAGACTGGACAATTTAAAAAAGTTCAAATTAATGGATGTAATTAAAGACTATGGTGTAGTCATTTAGAATTTTCTATCCTCAATGTAGATAATTTTATATACAGGGTTGAAACGTTAGGTTAGTAACTCGGTAAGCTAATTTTTCTGTTCAACTTTATTTTTTTATAGAACGTAATTTAGCGGTTTTAAGATTAATTAATATTTTGCAAATCTAAGAATCTAACCCTTAGACGTAAACTTAACAATTCCGAAACTATAGACATTGTTACCGTTTAATTTTGTTGCGACATTACAGGCGTTACAGTTTCGACTTCAACACTGTAAAGATATTTTTTCACTACCTTCTTTGTAAGTGATCCTTACACTGTCAAGTTTGAAGGATGTAGGCTACATTTACAAAAATTGTTACAGTTGCCATGACAATGTACTTACTTCCCTATAGAGAAGTGAATTACTTACATCCCGCATGTGTTACAACTGATAAGATGCCATGTCTGCCACTTGGTTAACACGAAGAAAACCATTATCGTTCGAACTATTATCCATTTTCAATCAGAATACAATCACAAAGCTCACAAAACATCATTTGCAATCGTATTCACGCATTTTTTCCAAGAATTTTTCACAGTGCGTTTATAACTGTCAAACAAAACGTCACAGCGTTATAAGCCTACTATAATTTAGCAAATGTCATAAGTTTACGCCAGGTTATTACAAACCTTGCTACCCTCGTTCGCTTCGCTCACTCAGGCATCAAACAGTTCTCGGTAGTGTAAATCTTACCTACATCCCTTGTAAAGTAATATACTATTCCTAGTTGTAACATAGAGTCTGTGATGTACAAAGTAGATAATTTTACATGGAGGATTAAACACTTTCCTTGATTAACAGTTTGCCTTCAGATGTGAAATTTGCCGTTTGAAATTCAAATGTTGTAATCCTTCTGCATTTGAATAAACTGGAAAGGTAGTTTAAAAAATAACAATTATGAAGGGAGATTTTTATTTAATCTACATAGCCACGAGAAAAAGACTGAAAGTCACAATTTGTTTATCAACACAGATGTTAATTACATCAACACACTATTTCAGCGTTCTTCCAACAAAGCAATTCCATCAAAAGGAAATTATTTGCTAACCCTGTAAAATACCTCGTAACGACTTCTTTCATCTCTTCAACAGCAGAAAATTCTTTTTCGCGCAGATATTTGGTTTGTTTTGGAAATAAATAATAGCTACTGGGTGCTTTTGATTTTAAAGCATTGGTTGTTGCTTTAAATCTGTCGAACTTTTAGGGCTTAGTGTAGTTTGCAATTGTCATACAGCAGCAAATACTCTTAATTATGGTTGTAATAGTAGTAAAGACTTTTTGCACGTATTCAGAGTACTTCATGAGTACCCTAGAATACTGTATACACCGGCTTTACTAAAGAAATTGAACCCTTGTGAATCAATTGCATCGATTATTGCTTCGTAGTAAGGTCTCAGTGCTAAACGATTTTTAAACAAAATTTTTGAAAAATTCTTATTGTTTTCAGATAGAGCCATTACATTTTCTTAACAAATTCATGGCTTATTCCTAGCATTCGTAAAAAGATATTACCTAGCTTTTCATATTTTATCTACAATTTTAATAATTTCTGGTAATACCATGGCAATAAGTAAAAAAATACTGTATAACAGCTGTTGAAAATATTGTTTAGTCTATGTTTGTTTACATAGCTAAATCAGAGTAAAAATAAGATTCACTGGACTTACCCTATATGGAATTTTATATTAGTTTGACTGAACACGAATATTTCTATATACGCCTTAGGCAGTAGTTTATCCATAGGTATAACAGGGAGAATTAAAAGACAACACCAAAAAACATATAAGGTTATCATAAAGTAAGGGATATACTTTAACTTATTATAACTTTTTAACAAATTAAGTTAATAACAAAAACTAAACGATATTTAATAATGGGATTTTGTATGCCCAAACCCAGTTACCGCAAATGTTCAATATGACCTCCATTTTGATCTTGTAAAATTTTACGTAAAATTTTCCAAACCGTGGTGTGGTGTAAGGGATTTGCAATCGCTTGGATATCGCATTTGCACTGCTAATTGCTAGTGGATTACCTCTGGCTATGTCCTGATTTTCATGAAGAACCTCTGCAACTTGGACATCACTAACCCTTGGTCTTCCTGATCTCGGAAGGTCAATTACCGAACCTGTTCTTTCAAATTTTTGTATCAAATGGCGATACGCTTTCATTTGACAGGGCTCCGCTCTCAAACCCATTCTCGTGCGAAATCTTCGTAATCCAGCGGTGTAATTTCTGCCGCATTCATAATAACACTGAACTTAACCAATTCTTGTTTGTAGATCCATGCTATTATAGTTTGAGTCGTTAGAACTTTACGTTTACTTGAGTTTTAATTTGAAAATAAACTCCAAATTGAATGATTTTGTTTTGACACTCGTGTCAACAATTGTCATGACAACGCTCTTGTTTTCCATAGATACAATAAAATCCCATTCCTTAAGCAATTAGATTTCGTTTACTTTTTGTTGTTAGCTTGATTTGTTAAAAAGTTATAATAAGTTAAAGTATATCCCTTACTTTATGATAACCCCATATATAAAAAAACGATGTTTATCTCCAACCCTTCTGAATGGGGCTATACGTACTATACAGTATTTTTGTGATAGTGTTGAAGGTATTTTGTAAAAGGTTTGGCGAATGATTTAAATCTTCAGCTTCAGTTTTTGAAAATCATAAATGGGTGTTTCCTAAAATGGAATCTGTACCATAAAATCGGTGGTCTCTGTCTTTGTATGTTGGTTCGCTATCTTCCCCGACGATACTGGACCGATTAAATTGTATGACAGCTGAACATTTTGCTAATTTTTAGATTTAGATCGTAGGCCGCTTTTTATTTTCAAAAAAGTTCGAAAAGTAAAGTAAAATTAAATTATAAAACCATAAATGTTCATATACCATTATAGCAGCACCTTATTCAATGGAGCATCGTTGGTTCAGTGGTAGAATGCTCGCCTGCCACACAGGCGGTCCGAGTTCAATTTTCGGCTGATGCATCTTTTTTTAAATTTATATTAATGTATCTCTCTTAAATTAGAGAACCTAAGCTTAGCTCGGGTGATCCACTAGTACTTTATAAACGGTTTCACAAAAAGTCGAAAGGTGCGTGGCCGTGAAAGAGAATTATTTTGAATATTGCTCCTAATTATACGATCATGGAAGAACACTTGCAACGGTGAGTGTACCGCGTGACGTCTAGCGTCATTTTAATTAAGAACAGCTTGGAGACTTATTTCTTGATATATTCGTACAGTTAGGTTATCGTTGAAAAATTGGGGCAATTATTAATTGACTGATCGTAACCACCCCTGATTTCTAGGGGATGAAGAGAAGTTTCGGGAAAAAAGTATGATGTGTGGTGATTCGATGACTACAGTCTCATATTTCACAAATGCGCATAACCAGCAAAGTAAAACTATGATATCGTCTTCCATGTTAATAAATATTAGTACCTAGTAGTTCATGCACAGCGGCAAAACAGTATGAAAGTATGACACTTTTTTATATAAGTTAACTTCTTGAGAAAGATGCTGAAAGAAGAGGTATGGGATATCTGAAGATAGTCCCACCATCATCCCATAATCCATCCATTGTCTGCTATTTTAGAAATCTGCTTTGATATTGTATAAACGACATAACTTATACCTGATTTATTTAACCTTAATGTAATTCTTACTTGCTATGTTCCAAAGAATTTGTACATACATAAGGAGCGAATATATGGATAGATAAGAAATTATCATCTATAGATAGCAATTACAGTTCTCTTAAGAATTAAATTATAGGAATATGTAACGCCATACCATCTTATATGATATTATGAAAACATACCTGATATTATACAAAAAAAATTAAATTCAGCTAATAACAAGGGTATAACAAGCTGCGAAACAAAATGTGAACAATACGGCTGAAAGCAAAAAGTGGAGGTATTTGGTATTAAGAAAATTAATAATAATAATAATAAAGGCCTTTATTTGTCACATTATACAATCAAAATAATACAGTTAATTTATTTATTAACCCGGGCGAGATTCAGATTCGCGAGGCTGCGAACCTGTTCTTCTACCTAACCCTAAATTCCGCTTTTACCAAGAGATACAAACGAAAAATAAAACACAACTGAATTATAAAATTATATTCATTGCAAAATGTATATTTATCTATCAATTTAAGTACTGTCACCCTCAGCACAAATTATCACAGTTTATCGTTTGAAGTTAAAAGAGATTATTATCACAGGTAAGTACTTAATTTTAATTTTTAATTTTAGACCGCCATAAAGTTTGAAATAACTACTTTCTTATATTTCTGAAATGATATCTTTGTGATGTCCATAGTTAATGTATTATACCATTTACATATGTTATATACGAATGACCGTTTAAACAGTTCGCTTGTGTGCGCGGGAGGAGTAAGCATTCCCTTATATCTTAAATTTAACGTATGGACTTCAGTTCTGAATTTAAGTTTTCGGCATAGATATGAAGGCTGTTTATTAATAAAAATGTTGTAGTAAAGGCACGCAGCAAGTACAGCTCGCCGGTTCTGCATATTAACCCATTTTAGATCTAATAACTTATGGCTTACCCTTTCATATTTTCTAATGCCATAAATCAGTCGTATACGCGAATTTTGTAATTTTTGTATTCTGTTACTGTCAAATTTAGTTATGCACGTGTTATATACGGTACCAGCATGATCAAAATAAGATAATACCAATGTGTTGCACAGTGAAGATTTGATCTTGACACTAAAAGAGTGCCTATATTGATATATTGCCCTGAGATTGCAATACGCCTTTTGCAGGCAACATGAGATGTGTTGGGTAAATTTAAGATCAGAATCTAAGTAAAGTCCTAGGGCCCGCACTGTATCTTTTAATGGTATAAGTTTTTGTCCTATGTTTATTGCAATATTGTTATTAATTTTGCTTCTATCGGTTTTCTTGCCAAACAGAATAGCAACTGTTTTATTTACATTAAGTTGTAGACAGTGTTGTTGTAAACAATCAACTGTAATCCCTAGATCATAATTTAAAGCAGTAACAGATTGACTAATTTCAGACGGACTAAATGACAAGTATAACTGGGTATCATCAGCGTAGCAGTGAATCTTAGCAGATAATACAGCTGTTTGTATTTGTGAAATATAGATACAGAATAAGATCGGTCCAACCACAGACCCCTGTGGGACCCCAGAAGTTAATATTTGATATTTGGAAACATGGCCCTGATATCTGACAGCTTGTGTTCTGTCAGTTAAGTAACTAGCAAACATTTTTACACCACCTTCAGAAATACCAATAAAATGCAATATAGATATGAGAAGATCGTGATTTAGCGTATCAAATGCTTTTGAAAGGTCTAATAAAACTAATAATGTGAGCTTCCCGCAATCCGACGCCGTCAAAATGTCGTCTGTTATGTTCAGAAGGGCTGTACTGCAGCTATAATTTGGTCTAAATCCGGATTGTGTTTCAGGAATTATGTTAAATTTTAATAAATGTACCTGCAATTGAGCAGCCATGATGTTTTCAAGAATTTTGGGTAAAGTTGGTACAATACTGATTAATCGGATATCTTTCAAAGCTGTAACTACGGAGGTTTTTGGCATGGGCGTTACTAGTGCCATTTTCCAAGATGAGGGGTAAGTATCGTTAGCTAGACAGGTAAAACGGGGCAACTTCGTCAGGGTTTTTGTACATTTTCCGCGCTGTAACCATATAGGATTTTTTTAGGATAACAAAATGAAATGATACCTACCAGTTAGAGATGGACAATTATTATCCGTCCTTTGGTTTTTATAAATAACGTTTATACGTCCGATAAATTGCTAAACAATTCCTGACGAAGTTGTACAGATTTTTGGACAACTTCGTCACCTAACCCAAATTCGTCTATAAACGAAGATGTACGTTTCTATGGACAACTTCGTCATGGTAGATAACTAATTTTGGTAACTTTACAGGGTACATAAATAATTGCATCATTTTTAAACAAATTTAAGGTTATATTAAGGCACAAAATGACTTTGGCTTAAATTGTTTCTTTCCATGAAACCCACCATGAAGTCTTCACCAGGAAGGTTGTCTCGAAAAATCACTGCTTTACGTCCTTTTTTATCGAGATAGCCTTTGATAATCAGTCTTATTTCTAACTTTGTTAATGGATAAGACCAAGCTGAAAGTTGATTTATGGCACCAACAATTTCCGACTCCTCCAAGGTCGTTAAGGCTTTTGGGTGGCCCACTGATTTAATGTGTCTACCATGCCTCTTGTCTTGAAGCGTTGTTCGCGGTATTCCATGTTTTTTGCTGGCAGCCGACACCGAGAG
Organism: Agriotes lineatus; assembly: GCA_940337035.1. Classification (NCBI taxonomy): domain Eukaryota; kingdom Metazoa; phylum Arthropoda; class Insecta; order Coleoptera; family Elateridae; genus Agriotes; species Agriotes lineatus. The sequence goes on along the minus strand of OW679198.1, from coordinate 2,257,200 downwards.
GCCATTTCCAATATCCTTCAGTACGTCTTCAACTAACTAGGGATCATAACGCTGGTAACTCCTACCTCCCAACACTTTTCTGTTTTTCTTTGGTATTATTAAAGGAATAGATACACTTTCGACGTAAACACAACGGAACCGAAACGATAACTGTAGATTTTGAGGTTATGCTTACACAATCGTAAGTCGGCTGCCTAACTGACGAAGTTGCCCGCGATGACGAAGTTGCCCGCGATGACGAAGTTGCCCCGTTTTACGGTAATTTACAATATGTGTGAGGTATGGTAGGAGGAATGGAATACACAGACGAATTGTATGTATGTTTATACCATCGCCACCCGAAGCTTTACTTTTTGTTTGCATAATAGTTTTAAAACAGTTTCTTCATCAACCTGTATAAAGCCAAACTGTGTATTTACAGAGGCCCATACATTATTCCTATAGCAAGCCATAGGCTTGTCGTTGGGGGCTACTTTTGGCACTAAATCAATAAAGAAATTGTTAATTGTTTCTACATTATTAATTTCTTCGGGTAAATGCAAAGATTTATTTGAAGATTTAATATTTAATTTGGCAATTCGCTCCAAATATCCTTTGAACTATGGTTTTTAAATTTATAATTATAATATGCCTCTTTTTCTATTTTAATTGCGTTATTTACAGCATTTCTCAACCTTTTATAAGTTCGCCAGTCAACCGAAGACCTACTTCTTTTGTAAAAATATAAAGATTTATTTTTAGTGTCTATCATTTCGCGGAGATTGGCTGTCATCCACGGTGCAAATGTTTTAGTAACCCTACATGTAACTAAAGGTGCATGAATGTCTAATAGTATTTGTATATTACTCGTTAGAAAGTTTATTTTGCTATCAATATATGGTAGTTGATATACAATGTTCCACGGCAAAGAGCATAAATGATCATTAAATGTTATGAAATCAAAATCTTGGAAGTTATGAAAAGTTCTTATTGCATGGTTAAGATTATGAGGTTTTTTAAAAGTTAAACAACATGAAACTAGATCATGATCACTAATTTCAGATACGTTTAAGACATGTGTTGATATGACACATTCGGGATTTGTGGTTAAAATATAATCAATTAGTGTAGATGAATAATCAGTAACTCTAGTAGGTTGTTGTACTATCTGTGTTAATTCTAAACCCTCAAAAACAGTACATGCACGAGTAGCGTTTAGATTTTCGGATTGAAAAAGGTCGATATTGAAATCTCCAAAGCAAAAAATATCGTCAACACATGGTAGTATATCCGCAACCGTTGGCTCAAAAACATTAGAAAATCCAACATAATGCATTGACGGTGGTCTGTACGCTACTGACAAGCCAATATTTTTATTATCCATACGCACCTTGATCCAGAGTTGTTCAACAGTGTAATTATATTTCGATAAGAGATAAATTGCTACTCCTCCTCCACGCCCAACTCTGTCTCGACGGATTATACCGGGTGCTGACTTGCGCGACGCACCATAGGAATTTGCATAGTAAATTCTTTATGTTCAATTATTTGCTCCCCTAATTATTTTAGAGCTAAAGTGTAAATACATTTTTTGTAGAGAAAAAAATACTGCATCCATTCATACTGTTGCTAACAATTTTTCATTTTCCGGAACTGAAGGAATGCATAAAACAAACTAGCATTTTCACAAAAATCAGTGATGCCATGGATTTATTGAAACAAGCCAATGCCAACGCAAATGCGTGCGGAGCGACAATATGTGTTGTTTGTTTGTTTGTCATTGATGTTTCATTATTAATTATGTTCTGCTTAATGTCTCTAAGGTGCCTAGACCTTCTCCATAACAAAAATGGTTTTACGAGTATGGTGGACGTTCGTTAACTAAGCTCCTGGTTTATTGTAAAATATCCGTATCGGCAAATTCCAAACTGTACAACCATTAAAAGACTGATTTATTTTAAGTTTAAGATTACAGGCACCATATTAAATAATTGTAGGTGTAATAATGAGGTTCAGAACTTACATCAAAACAAGAAAAACGACAATAAATTCAATCTTTTGACGGCAGTGACTGGATGATCGCCCCGCACGCACTTGCGTTGGCATTGGCTTGTTTCAATAATTCCATGGCATCACTGATTTTTGTAAAAATGCTAGTTTAATTTTTTGCATTCCTTCGGTTCCGGAAAATGAAAAATTGTTAGCAGCAGTATGAATGGATGCAGTATTTTTTTCTCTACAAAAAATGTATTTACACTTTAGCTCTAAAATAATTAGGGGAGCAAATAATTGAACATAAAGAATTTACTATGCAAATTCCTATGGTGCGTCGCTCAAGTCAGCACCCGGTATAGTACCCTTCAATTTTTATATTGTTTGTACTGATATTTGCATTTAACCATGTCTCCGAGACCGTCACTGCATCATAATGGTTGGATAAGACTAGGTTCCTGAAATCATGATAATGTGCTGATAGTGACCGTACATTTAGTTGTGCTAAGCTAGAGTAATTCATTAATTATTTCCTCAAGAATAAATCAAGTGAATATAATGAGAATGAAAATAAATATTTATTAACTTAGAATAATAAATTTAACAATAAAGTTTTGCAAATAAGGCAGAAGAAGACAGAATAAAATAAATATTCAGTAACACAAAAGTAAATTTAACAATAAACGTTTGCAATTAAGGCAAAATGAAAATAAATGTTTAATAACTTAGAAAAGTAAATTTAAGTTTACAAATACGGCAAAATAAATAAGGCAAAATGAAAATAAATATTTAGTTACTTAGAAAGGTAAATTAGCAACGAAAGTTTTCAAATACGGCAAAATGAACTAAATCTAATCACTGTTTATCACCTAACACAGACATATGCGATTTGATCCCGGCTGGCCTGTCTTCGCAAATTAGTTATTGGCTACAATATTTTCGATATCGCCCAAGTCTCTCACCAAATGCTTCTTGTTGTTGTAGAATACAAAAACTTTACCATCAAGAGTCCATGTCCGTTCTTTGAAGAATTTTTCTTTGGCTCCTTTATACAGCTCCTGTTGATTGCGTGTTATGTCCTCCTGAATTCTGAACTGGGTACCCTTAAGCTTTTTCTTGTGATTAAAAATAACACTGCGGCACCTGTACGAGACAAATTTCAGTTCACTTCAAGGTGAAGATTGCATAGAAATAGTTGTTAAACTTGCCAAAGAATTACAACCTCGTGTAGAAAAAGAAGATGTTGGTGTAGTTCATCGTCCTCGTCAAACATTGGTGCCCAATTAGGTACCAGAACAAGAAGTCAAGTTGTAGACAAACGTATGCTGTTAATAACCAAATATAATGTACAAGGAACGGCGATCGAATCTGAAATTTTCATTAATAAACATATTACATCTCAAAATATATTATCGTCCAGCAATTTAGCAGTACAGACCTTAGAATTCGCAATGAAGGTGATCTAGACAAAATAATAATACAAATTCAATAACATAATATTACTTGATAAATAAAACTTACAATATAAAGCTAAATTAATATCCGATTAACAGTACAGTTACTTTTATTTATTTCGACAATGACACTAAGTCACTTTATTTTATATTCATCCTGTAATAGGCCAGTCGATAAGTCTTTTAAAATGGCTGTTAGCGGGAGTAATTCCGGACAAGCTGGAATAAATTTTAATCTGTTCGGTTGGGACTCAGATAATATATATTAATTTTGCACCCCTTGACAGGCCCGGATTTAACCGCTATGCTTAAAAAAAGGTCTAAATTTTTATATTTTTCCCAATATTAGTGAATATCTCGATTAGTATCAACTTTTGAGCAAAATACGTAGTTGTCAAAATTAAAGAAGAGTAAATTCTCTACAAAAAATGTTCTATACATTTTTGTCATACATTCGCTTGTTTCGAATTCATAGGTGTCGAAATATCTTTTTTTCGAGCATTTGCTTGTTACTTTCTTTTACGATAAAAGAAGTATTGGATTCACCCCAAAAATTCGAAATTGAGTTTTCAACAGATCTTCACGTTTTAAAGTCCCCTGAACCCAAAAAACATGTTTTTGTTCATTGCTCTGCCTGTGTGTCTCTCTGTCTGTGTGTCTGTTTGTGAGCAGAATATCTCAAAAAGAAAAGAGGTATGACGTTTAAACTTCATATATAAGTTTTGTGAACTATCTAGATGCGACAGCAAGATTTTGAAGAAAATCGCATATCCGGAAGTAGGTGTTTACTCTTGTAATTTTTCAGTTTTTTTGGATTTTTTCAAAAACGGCTCTAACGATTTTTTTCAAACTTTACAATTTTATTAAATTTGTAATGTGTATTGATGTGAGCTAGGCAATTTTCCAGTCGAATACCTCTAAAATGGGTTTCTTTTGTTTTCTTTTCCAATTTTTTTTATTAACTCTTATTTTAAATAGAACACCCAGTATATTATTACATTCTTGAATTCAGCTTAAAATTTTAGAGAAAATTTGTCTTTTGAACTAACGCTCTATTGTGTACGGTTTGTGTACAAATTGCAATTTTTGATTTTTTTTACAAATGCTTGTATGTATGTATGTATGTATAATACTTGCGGTGTAGAAGCTGGTGCTTTATGTGCTTGCATCTGGCGGTACAATGTTCAACTTGCCCCGGATTCGGGATACAAAGTTAAAGATTAAAAATCAAGTTTTGGCTAATAGGCCAGTCGATAAGTCTTTTGAAATTGCCGATAGCGGGAGTAATTTCGGATGATTCAACTAGGGACAACATTTTATTTCTGCATGCATTTAGTGGCTGCGATACTGTTTCCGCACTATACAGGCAGAGGAAAATGAAATTCGTTAAACTTCTACAGAAAGAGAAAAACTTACAGAAGGCTGTTCAAATTTTCAAAGACTCAAACGCGTCCCCAGAGTAAATAGATAAAGTGGGAGAACAATTTCTTCTTCTTCTATATGGATCAACACACTGTGTCCCATTGAACAGGTATAGATACCAGTGTTTCGTACAATCTATTAATAGAAGTTTACCAAATCTAGCATCATTACCACCAACCAAAGACGCAGCTCGCTTGCACTCGTTCCGTACTTACAACCAAATTCAGCTATGGTATAGAAACGAAAAATCACCTTTAGAGTGGGGTTGGAGAAATTCAAAGAATGGATTAATGCCCATTCCCACTGTACAAGACGCAGCTCCCCAAGAATTACTGAAACTAATTTCTTGTAAATGCGCCAATGGTTGTAATGTATCTTGTAGCTGTCGCAAAGCAGGTTTTCATTGCTCAGTAATATGTGGTTTCTGTCAGGGCAAATCTTGTTTGAATACTGTGGACGTGATCGAAGTAGACTACGAAGACGACGAAGAGGACTTGCACATCGATCTAGAACAATCAATAGAACATTCCCAAGATTATGAAGCAAATTCGGAACACGAGACAGATATTGTTGAAAGCCAAAGTGATATTGAACAACCACCAACATCAAAAAGGCAAAAAAAATTGATGAGCAGCCAACTTCAAAAGAAACTTGAAGTTAGCAAAGTTGGAATAGTGGATTAGGCCTATTGGGGATACCACTTAAAAAAACTCTCCGAGTACTCTACCTCTAGGTGGTGTGGAAGCGAGTACAAAATTTGATTTCTAATCTTTAACTTTGTATCCAGAATCCCGAACAAGTTGAGCATTGTACCGCCAGATGCAAGCACATAAAGCACCAGCCTCTACACCGCAAGGTAAAACGAGGTTATCGATTATACATACATACATAGGTACATACATTCAAGCATTTGTCAAAAATTTTCAAAAATTGCAATTTGTACAGAAACCATACAAAATAGATCGTTAGTTCAAGAGACAAATTTTTTCTAAAATTTTAAGCTGAATTCAAGAATGTAATAATATACTGGGTGTTCTATTTGAAATAGGAGTTAATAAAAAAAAATGGAAAAGAAAACAAAAGAAACCCATTTTAGAGGTATTCGACTGGAAAATTGCCTAGCTCACATCAATACACATTAAAAATTTAATAAAATTGTAAAGTTTGAAAAAAATCGTTAGAGCCGTTTTTGAAATAATCCAAAAAAACTGAAAAATCACAAGAGTAAACACCTACTTCCGGATATGCGATTTTCTTCAAAATCTTGCTGTCGCATCTAGATAGTTCACAAAACTTATATATGAAGTTTAAACGTCATACCTCTTTTCGTTTTGAGATATTCTGCTCACAAACAGACACACAGACAGAGAGACACACAGGCAGAGCAATGAACAAAAACATGTTTTTTGGGTTCAGGGGACTTTAAAACGTGAAGATCTGTTGAAAACTCAATTTCGAATTTTTGGGGTGAATCCAATACTTCTTTTATCGTAAAAGAAAGTAACAAGCAAATGCTCGAAAAGAAAATATTTCGAGGCCTATGAATTCGAAACAAGCGAATGTATGACAAAAATGTATAGAATATTTATTGTAGAGAATTTACTCTTCTTTAATTTTGATAACTACGTATTTTGCTCAAAAGTTGATACTAATCGAGATATTCACTAATATTAGGAAAAATATAAAAATTTAGACCTTTTTTTAAGCATAGCGGTCAAATCCGGGCCTGTCAAGGGGTGCAAAATTAATATATATTTTGTGAGTCCCAACAGAACAGATTAAAATTTATTCCAGCTTGTCCGGAATTATTCCCGCTAAAATGTACTTGTCGACTGGCCTATAACGGCAGTTCGAATAGTAAATAAATAAAGGCATGTACAAATAGATGGATAAAGGGAGCAATAGTATAATAATTGGTGTTTAGGGTTAAAATTGGTCTTGCAATAATTTAAATAAGTTGCAAGATCAACTTTGACTCTGATGATGCAAGCTGCAATGTCTTGCGAAACGTTAGTCTATATGGATGCACAAACAGGAAAAAGGCCAAATATGCCATATAGTATCCTTGTTCACCAGGTACTCTAATAACACGGGCCAAATCATGGGTGGAGTTCACGAGCCATCAAAGAACGTAGGTAACCGTTACACAAACCCTTGGTTGAGTTTACAAGGTGTTAGGCACATTAAGCCAACAAATGCTGGGTGTTTATCTACAAAGACGACGCGGTCTAAGCCGAAATTTAATTCTAATATTGACGAAAATATTTATGTTAGACATGTATAAATAAATTAGAAATTATGCAATCAGGATGGATTGAATAATTCATAAATATAATACCACTTTGAAGTAGAAGAATGTAGATTTTTAATGGTTGGAGCTAATAAATTGGTAAATAAAGTAAAGTATTGATGTCTGATCAATAATTACTTAAAGTGAGTTAAGTTGTGATATTTGTAAAAGCAGTTTAGTGAAAGGTTTGAATAGGCTGTCAGCATATGTTTTATAAAAGGAATCTGACCGATATCAAGTTTTAATATAAAAATTAATGTTAAAATCAGAATAATAGTGCATGCATGTTTCAACTTGAGCAAAGAAGGTAATTTTTAAATAATTTGTTAACTGAGCTAATTTTGGAGATTTAAATAACACTTTTAAAACAATAGAAAGTAAAAGCCACTCTTCATGTTTATTCGATGGTTATTTGGTGTTTTATTCAGGTCTAAGAGTTATTTATGTATTAAGGGCAGAATCAATAGATTATATCACGAGGGAATGTTTAAAGCGCGACGCGAAGCGGAAAGCTTTAAATCTCTCGTAAGCTATACATACTAATCGTGATTATGCACGTGGTACATACAACGTTTTATTTTAGTTTGGTTCTCAAAATGAACAAAATTCATGGATTCACTATTTTGGCTACGTAGAGAGCATTAAAAACCGTTATCAAGTCGTCTTCCGTCAAACAGTAATTTTTGAAAGTCATGTCGTAACGTATTTTATGGATTGCGTATACACACAACCTCACTTTGACAACTGGCAACTCAAGTGACTCAGCGCGCTGGATCCCGGGTAGTGCAATGTAATAATCACCGGCATGCAGTCGTAAGACAAAATCTAGTTCAAAGCCCTCTCGATAGCGTTTTTTAACACACGTTACTACTGCCTCATCGTTGCGCTGACGCTGTGAATTTTTGGTGTACTATGGCTACTATGCAGATTGTTGGTGTTGCTATACTACATTGTTAGTGCTTGTTATACCGCTTAGCAACTTTATAGGCCCTAGGGCCATAAATGCCGTTTTACGCCCGCTATCGAAGACCAATAAACAAGATTATGGTTTCAAAATGAAATAAATAATGTTATTCTTTGTTAAAAGCAATACGATAGATGAACTAACTAAATATCTACCAAAACTAGAATACAATGACATACGAATACTTTTTAAAATAAGTAGCATTAACGAACCAATAAAAAAGGTTTTTGAAACTTACTTCATACACATTTCTTCACCGATTAAGGTTAGTGTTATCTCATAGAAAAATGTAATTATATGAGAGCTGTTCTGCTACTTGTAAATTGTAAAAAAATGCTATCTTTTAAACAATAATTTTATTGTTCTACAAAATATTTCTTCATACCCATAATTCATTTCTTAATTTTTTGAAACAGCTTCTGGAAACAGACAAAAAATTCCGTTTTGCAAGCTCGTCATTCATCCGCGAAAGTTCAGACATTGCCGTATTTCCGTCAGAAAATCTCTTATAATGGTATGCGTTTTTACTCCTTGAAAGTAAAAATGAACTAGCTAGTGGAAAACTCTGGACGATTTGGAGGGAGAGTGATCAGCTGGACTCCAGATTCGTGTAATAAAATGCCACTGAAATTAGTTTTCCGCGATCTAAAGAAGGAAAACTTATGTATACCAATCAAGAGTTACAGTTTTACAATATTGAATTACTACAACTGCACCCCTGCGTTTAAACAAAGCAGTAATATTTTTTTTTGTTAGCACCTTTATCGCGAATAACTTTTGATGTCATGGCGTCATTTTCAAAAACCCAAACATTTACTTGTTGTTTAGTCTCGGGATCATAATTAATATAGATCCAGGACTCATCACCTGTAACAGTATTAAACATATACTTTGAAATCCGGCATCGAACTATTTTGACAAAAATCAGCACCAGTCTCTCCGTGATTTTTTATGTACCTTTGGTTAATAAATATGGAATCCACCGACTTGCAGCTTCCTCATACTCAGCTGTTGTTATCGAAATGTTGCGGATGATACGATACCTGGTTCCTGTTGAATTTAGACTAATATTAACATTTTTTACGCAGCTTTTCGGTAGCATTAACGTTTTCAGCCCAAGCTCATGAAAGTCGTACAGGTCTCGGTTAATCTTGTAACTCTAACATATACCGTCCACGATTAACTTCACAGAATCAGTAACTAACCGTGTACAATCACTACCTACATTATGGTGACTTTGGTGGTAGATAAGTCGTATTTTATATTAATAGAAAATAGTTGCCTCAAAAGCAATCTTCTGCACTTCCATAATGTTATGTTTACTGGGAAATAAACAACAATCAAAAATTTGTCTCGCTATACGCCTTAACCAGCAACCTCTCAAAATTACAACTGGAAACTGTCGAAAGAATGAGCTTTCAATGTATGCAAATGTTTCTGTTTTTATTGACATCCATTGTCTGCTACTGGCAATTTGTTAAGCGAAGAATTAATTAGAAAATACACAAAACAAGAATAATATATCTCGAACAAAAGAAAGAGCACCTGATTTTGATTTACAGGTATAGCATAAATTCTACTAAATTTTATTATATGAATACTAGCAACCCAGTGAGACAAATGTGTCATTTAAAAAAACAAAAAAGACCGTTTTTCAAATAGAACGCGTATTAAATAAAAACTGTACCCAGACCTGGAAGGTGTCAAAGTGGTTGCCTAACCGATCGAGGTTTTAAGGCGCAGAGGGTCGCAGCTCCGTTTGGCTGCTGAAACAGCGTACTGACACTTCCGGTTTTCGAGAAATCACGTGATTTCTAGAAAACCGGAAGTGTCACGTGACTGAAATTCGGTTCCTGACCTGACATGACCATTCCAAACATATAAATTTAATAACTTTTTTCTCTATCTCTTACGGTTTGGCTGCTGAAACAGCGTCCCGGACAGACAAAACAGCGTCCCGGACAGACAAGTCTATTAGATAAAGGATATTGGTATTAACATATATTATATTATACAACTAGACAATTGCAAATAATCGATTATATGAGACGTATTGTGTGTTTAGTTAGGCAATACGTCGAGTCTCGAGAATTTTCGATTATTGAGTTGTTACAGGTCGACTATATCGTTCATAAGGTTAGAAACCAATAATAATGCACGATTTTCATTAGATACCATATATTACAGCAGTTATTGTAGTAACTACGGCGATATCTATTATGCAAACCTTTGTACAACTAATTATACTAACCTTTTCATAGTCGCAATGTAAAAAAGAGAAGAATTCAGGCAATAAAGAATCTTCGTCTTCATAATCGTTGGAAACTGGTGCTGCTCGCACAACTGCATAGAAATTTTAATAATTCATATATTATACAACTAGACGATCGAAAATAATCGATTACACTAGACGTGTTGCTTGAAACATGTAGTGTACTGTCAAGTAGCTGTCACATTGTTACAGTATTTGTGTTACTTTTGCTGTTACATCCACTTCAAGACTTAAGTTTCACTGCTTTTGTGACTCACTCTACTCTTTTTTGCAATCCACTACAAAAATTACGCGGTTTTGTTAAAAATCAAGATGTACTATAGTGTAATATTATTATTATTGTAATATCTAGGGCTTCTCAGCAAGTAATAATTTTATTCATTTATAACTTTTTTTAGACATTTCATGAGTACAAATGGTAATTACCACACGTTTAGAACGGAAGTTAGACTTCTACCAATCTAGAGAATAGGCTGGTTTTAGAAGGGGATATAGAACAAACGACCATCTACAAGCAATTAAAACCCTTATTAAGAAATCAGTAGAATATCATAAACCGCTCGTGTTGGTATTTGTCGATTTCAAAAAAGCTTTTGACATCGTTAAATTGCAGGTAATATTATCAGCGATGGAACAAAGTAGAATAGATTATAGATATGCCAAATTGATAAAACATATACAGGGTGTTACATGAATATACCGACAAACTTTTAGGGGTAGTAGGGGACATCAAAACAAACATTTTTTGCTTGATAAACATATGTCCAAAAACGCTTCCTTTTCGAGATACAGGATGTTTTTAGTTGCTCTATCTCAAACAAGTTTAAACATTACAAAAAAAAAGCATTGGGTGTTATTTTTCTAGGCAAAAACACCAACAGGTTGCCCCATGAGCACGCCCCTGGAATTACTGTATCAACTGTAATAGATCCAAAAGATGCCTCATAAAGTTACCAACAAACTGTGAAAATTTCATTAAAATCGGCTGAAGCGTTTTTTTCTACAAATTTTAACACCCTGTATTTCGAAAACGAAGCCTTTTCGGACAAAGGTTTATGAAGCAAAAAATGTTTGTGTTTATGTCTCCTACCACCCCTAAAAGTTTGTTGGTTTATTTATGGAACAACCTTGTATATAGCAACGCAATAGCATATGTTAAACTCCATTAATTTATAGATAAATATTCAACGAGGCATTAGAGGAGACACAATCGCTCCTAAACTTTTTACGACGGTGTTGAAATACGAATTTAAAGAACTACACTGGGACAGAAAAGGTATAAATATCGATGGTGAATAAAATCAGGGTGGCTCAGAGAGCTATGGAAAGAGCTATATTAGGAGTAACGAGAAGGGACAGGATACCAAGCACAACAATAAAACAAAGAACGAAAGCAACCGACATTATCCAACGTATCGCACGAGCTACATGAAGGTGTGCAGGCCACATAGCCCGAATGACCGATAATAGGTGGACCAAATGACTAATAGAATTGCGACCTATGGAGAACAAAAGACACAGAGGCAGAACACCAACTGTATGGAGCAATGACATACGAAGAATAACAAAGAATTGAATAAACAAAGCACAAAACAGAACACAGTGGAACTATCTAGAGAAGGCCTATATCCAGCAGTGGATGCGAACGACTGATGGATGATGATGTTGAATAACAGAATTGGTTATGGTTTAACTGTTAGGAATGTTAATATTAGATAAAATAAAGAAGCTGTTTAATAAAATAATGAATGATATGTTAAGATAAGAGACAAATTGGTGTTTTGGTGAACATGATCGACTTAAATTTGAAGCAGGTGACATTCGAGAGGCTAGTAATTGAATAGGAGTTGTAATGGTTTTTTAAAATTTTGCGTTAGCAGCTTACATTTATTCTTAGGGGTAATGCTTTATCAGCAGTTCCCACTAAGTAGATGGTCTTATATACGTTCCGTTCGTTTTTCCGTCTTGTACGAACCATCTAATATGGATTTCAATGATTTGAGGTATATAACACACTTCGTTCAAAAATATATCCAGCTATTTAGTCTCTAATGGCACGGTAAAATAAAGTATTCTGTATGTTTCTTTTGTCATTCTCGGGAGTAAATTGAATCCTGCTCCTTTCTGTTATAAACATTCTAAACGTCGTCTGAACCCTCGGGCTTAAGTGCAAGCAAAATGATTCCAGCTGAACGTGTTCTATGGGCCGTTATCTAATGTTTTGGTTTTAATGATTGTTATACAGGGCCTGTTCTCCACGCGATCGATGCTCTTCATGCGTTCGAACATTCTTCACGCTCTCGAACGCTGTCCACGCATTTTCATTGCCGGCATGCTTCACATCCGCCTCAGGCAACTATGCTGGTGCTCATCCTCTGATGGTTGAAACCAAATTTTCTTTGCCGTACGTAAACAGAAATGCTCTAACCTGGACGGACCGCATTTCCGCAAGTTGCATCATTTTAATACAACAGGCCCGTGGCAGGGACCATAAACCCGCCGACTATGGCTCCGAGTGCGTCTCGTTTACCCGGAGAGCTGCGCTGGACTTAGACAGTTAATTATATAAAACATGCCTCCCTCTAGTTTTATATCAGTGGATCTTTAGTAATTGTAATTGGCGTTTCGTAATCTGACGTTTAAACATAAAGGCATTTGAGATTTATCGCGCACGGTTTAAGAGAAAAGATTAGCTTTTGTTTAAGCATTGAAAACTGCTTTCAATAAGGGTCTCTGATGTTAATTAGTTTGCCGCGTGTGCTCGGAGCTTCAAGCAAATTATGCTTCTTCCTGGGCGTTTGCATTGCAGTCCGGTTGTTTATATATCTTATTTGGTTTATACGTTATAACCTTTGTGCATTATTTGCTTTGGTTTCGAGCCGTTTAGCATGCTAAGCATAAATTGTTTGACGTTATCAGTTTTGCCCTGTGATATATTTTTAATTATTATTACAGCCTTATAAATGTGAAAGGCATAGGCTGAACAAATATTTATGATTGTCATATAAAATGTCAACATAATTTAAAATAAATTGTAATATAATTCATCTAGAAGTGTCGGTTTTTAAAAATGTACGAGTAGAGATGGTGGATTTTAATTTAGAAAATAATATCGATTTTTTATTAAAAAGTGTGTACATGTGAAATTTTGTAATAAGCAAAAATTTAAAATAAACCCATATTAAAAATGAGTTTTAGAATTATAGTATAATAGGGCATAAGTGACTAATATAATAATAAATAAATTCAAAGTAAAATTTTTTTAACAATAAATAATAATAAAATCTACAAATCGACTAATAGAGGAAGAATGGAAAATAATGGTATTACAAGAAGAAGGTGAACAGCTACGATCAGCAGAATGGTTTTTTGGGATTGGTGAGGTGAAGTCGCTATCGAGGTAAATATATCTGCACCTGAGTTGATTGGTTGAACTGAATTGGAGTCGCTGTCGAGGTGGATACATCTCTATCTGGATTTGATTTGAATGAGCTGCGGTGGAGTCGTTGGAGTAAATACATCTGCACCGGTTGGATTTGGATGAGCTACGCTAAAGTCCCTATTGAGGTAAATACATCTGCACCTGCATTTGAATTGGATGAGCTGCAGTTGAGTCACTATTGGGGTAAACACCTCTACACCTGAGTTTGATTTGAATGAACTACAGTGAAGTCGCTATCGAGAAAGCTGTTTTTCTTGGGTTGCTGTGTGAATCTGCCTCAGTGTTCCATTCATCGTGACAGTTTGGGTTGACGGTTGAGCAAGTAGCTGGGCTCTTCGTTGAGGCTACAAATGAAAAACACCGAAATAAGCTGGCAGCATGTGCATCACTGGACAGGAGCATCGGATCAACTAAATTAAATGAAAGTAATCAGGTATATGTAAAATAAACATTAATATGTTTCAAAGGTGAGCGAATGTGATATTTAGAAGAAATACTTACCATTTATCATATAAAAACGAGATTAACTGTAAAATATGAGTTTAGATAACCTTTCATATTGACTTTGAGAGTTATAGAAGTGTCATTTGATATAATTCACATACCACTACTTAACCATAAAGTATAACAATTTTGATAATCAAGACGATAACAAAGGTTAATTTTAAAAAGCAAAATTGCTATTTTAGTTCCTAGTCATATCACGCCTATAAAGTTGTACAGAACCAGTGAACATTTTGGTGGTTATGTTTACAGTTTAGTTGAAATTTTGACACATAGTGTGTGTAGTGGTTAGCGTTCTAAAAACTTCAAAGTTATTGTAATTCCAATTACGGTAACAGAAGAATCAGTAGTGATTTTCTTATAACAAAACTTCACCTGCATTGAAGATATCTGCTCAAAAGCCAGAGGGCAAATACCTATCAACTACGATTACCTGCGGTCGTTGCACTAAGATTATTGAATCCTCAGAATTTGCTATTTGTGCACAATGCGGAAAGAAGTACCATTTTGAATGTTCGATTTCTGAAAGTAGTTGCAATAAATTATGTAAAAGTAAAAGGGTTTGGAAATGTCATAATTGTGTCGGAACAATTACACGTAACAGAGCAAATTCAACCTCAACCGGAAGTCTGGAGAACAACCTTTTGGATATGGCTGCTTCTTGGAAGGTCCAAAAAGCTGCAACAATGCTGATCTAGGTGAAGTTATGAATGTGCTGTCTGTAATAAATAATAAGCTCGATTATGTCGATAAAGAAATGCAAGAGCTTAAAAATGCTATGTCATTTACTTCTGCTCAATACGATAATATAAAAAAACCCTAACTGCTAACACTACCGATTTAACAACTATCAAGCAGGAAATAGCACATTTAACACAGGAAATTAAGGAAAAAGAAGTTGTAACCAAAAAGCCTCAGTTCTCGTTTATCAAATTTAGAACAATAAACACGAAATCGTAATCTAGAAATTTTTGGTATTAAACAATCTGATGGAGAAGACTGCAAAGAATTGGTTGTAAAAATTGCTCAAGAACTACATGTCGACATAGCAGTAGACGATATAGACATTGCTCATCGTGTACCAACAACCAGAAAAAAATGTCCCACCGCCAGTAGTAATACAAATGAACTCGCGTACCAAACGCGAAATTCTTTTAGAAAAGAGGGTTTTATTTAATTATTAAAATTGATAGCGCTTTGAGACTCTTTCAGGGTGGTTCGATTATCTAGTTGCTTGTTAATTAAATTTTATTTTAACAATTGTAACATTAACTGTCACCTTTCACGCCGAACAATGTTGTATTAATAATCTCAATCAAATATGACAAATGTTTATTCTATTTATATCTTATTGACTCAATATTATACGGTAAGTAGTTGATTATAGTTAATTACACTTTTTAAATTGTCTTTTATTTACTATAGCGTCGATAGGACAAAATTACAACTCACCTTCAACTGCTTTCACTCTTGCTGTTCCAATATCACCTTCAAGACAGCACTCATTCTGATGTCAACACCCCGGATCCCTATTTAGTCCTGCTGTGATGCACTGCTTACTGACAACAGCTGTCAACTTGTCAAACCCTTGGCTGCTAGCAGGAAAGACCCCATTCTAGTTCACTAGTGTCACTGCTACCTTCCAGAGACTACACCCTTCCGACAGCTTCATGGCAAGTTTGTTATCACAAATGATCCCCAATTAATATCCTTCTTTCTTAGCTCCAAACTTCAGCAACCTCTGTCGTCAGTAACCAACAGAATAGCTCAAATCTAGCAGTTCCTCTGCCATCCTCCGTCAACGGATCCACGTGTCCTCAGTACACTCTCAACAAACCCAGCACTTGACAATTCTCAAAACAATGTAACTTCTTATCAATTGTATTATTCAAAAGAAACTAATTCCATCCAAATCTTATTTTCTTCTTGCTTCTCCTACTTGCTTCTATCTAGTTTTACTACCTTCCAATTCTCTTCAATAACTGTTACCTACTTCATTAATAATAATCTTCTTTATATTTCTCTTAATTTTCACCTCGTAGATTTTGTTAAACCCTTTTTAAATATTTTCACAAACTAACATATTAAAAAATAGGGCAATTTCTGTTTTTTATTCAGACCGAAAAATTATATCAAAAGGTACCTTTTATTTTATGAGTTGTTATTCTAATAATCGTAACAAAATCTGCTTAACTATTATGTTCTTATTATTCCTGCATCTATATATTAAATTTATTTGAGTCTTACCTACTTCACTATATTATTTTAATAGAAATTACATTTGTCATGTGTGATATGAGCATGCATTTACTTTATACTTTTCAAAACCCTTACAGAATACTCAAATGTTATTCCTTTCATCTTAAATTGTCTCAAATTCGAATTCTTTTAATGAACTTCATACAAACATACTTCTTTTTAATATTTTCTAAATTGATCTCCCAAATTCTATTTTTACATTTAATCTTCAGCCAAAACTGCTCTTAATGTACCATAACAATATTAAGGAACATTTAACATACGAAAATAAACAGTTTCTACATAAAACAAAGGAACATGCTAAATCAAAGGCTATCGCTTCGTGTGGTTCATTAATGGCAAACTATTTGTAAGGAAGGATAATGGATACACTGCATCAGGATCGAAAATGAAGCGGAAATTTACTCAAAAATGATGCCCGCACCGACCCATATATAATCAGTGTTACGGTACAATTAATATTTATTTATTTTTTGTTATCTTTCAATTTATTTATTTAAATTTTTCCATACACTGTATTTTGTTTTATTTTAATTATGGATTCAGACACCCAAACATTCATAAATGATATAGAATCAGATGACATAGTCACACTTAATGTTAATACGATAAAGGAAATGAAAGAAAATATAACGTGCACAACCAGTGGTTTTTGTTTTAGAATTTTTCATATGAACTTTGATGAATTTGAGTTACTTATTACTGAAAGCAATCTAAACTTTGATTTCATAATTCTTTCTCAAACTTAGTAGATTGAAGATGTGTCGTGCTTTAATATCGATGGTTACACAACCTATTACAACAATAGTAAATTTATCAAAACAACGGTGTTGTAGTATTTGCAAAATCAAATTTACCTGTTAATAGTACCATTTTGCTAGGGAATATAACATAATAAGATTAAAAACTACAATCGCAAACAAATAGTGTAGTATAACATCAGTTTATAGACCTCTTTCATATCCAGTTACTGATTTTTTAGAGCAAATAGAACAGTACATTTCTGATAATCGTAAACTTGTTTGTGAATTTTTCTTTGGTGACGTTAATATTGACCTACTAAATTCTAGCGATCCAAATGTTCATAATTATTTAGATATTTTGAGTAGAAACGGTCCAGTTTTACTGCATATTAGCTGTCCACACTCTAATGATAATTTAAAATTTGGTGAAATTATAATTTCGAAGAAACAACAAAAAACTATAAAATTTGTGGATTACCGAAAATTAAAAGAAAATTCGAGTTCAGTTGATTGGGATCAAGTATTGTC
Organism: Agriotes lineatus; assembly: GCA_940337035.1. Taxonomy (NCBI): domain Eukaryota; kingdom Metazoa; phylum Arthropoda; class Insecta; order Coleoptera; family Elateridae; genus Agriotes; species Agriotes lineatus. The sequence continues at coordinate 2,239,351 of OW679198.1, read as the reverse complement.
AGAAAATATTGATGATTCACTAGAAGCACTTGTCGAACTAATTCAAAAAGAATTGTTCCCTTGTAGTAGAATGAAAGTGCTAAATAATAAATATAGGAAGAGAAAACCATGGATCACTAATGGTATTATTCGATCTATAAACATTAGGGATACATTATATCATCAAGCTCGTTTGTATCTTAATAATGTAATAATATAAGATACTTATCTCAGATATAAAACTGCAATCTCAAATCTGATTAAAACTGCAAAAAATAGTTATTACAAACACAAAATTGAAATATATAAAAAGAATTCACAGAAACTTTGTAAATTAGCGAAAGAATCGCTTAATAAGAATCCACCAAAACAAGACATAAATTCATTAAAATTAATGGTGCAGATATAAAGGAGGAATCTGAAATAGCTATGAAATTTAATGAATATTTTATTAATATGAGCAAAAATCTAGCAGAACAAATTAAAATTGACAGAGAAAATATCAATGCAATGCTAAATCAAGTACCGAAAAACGACAATAACTTCTTTTTAACACCGACCGACGCAACTGAGGTTTTGAACATAATAAACTCAGTACAATCTAATAAATCCCCGGGTGCAGATAATATTACTGCAACAGTCCCTAAATTTATCTCAGAAATAATTGATGAACCACTTACGAGGATATTTAGTGAATGTTTTTTTACATGGTTACTTTCCCAATTATCTCAAAACTGCTATCGTAATTCCATTATATAAAAATGGCTCTGTTAATAACTATAGGCCTATATCTTTAGTAACAAACATTGCCAAAATTCTTGAAAAATTAATAAAAGGTAGACTTATGAGCTTCTTATTAAAGTACAGCATCATATCACCAAATCAATATGGGTTTATACAAAATAAAGGAGCTGAAGATGCAGTAACCCACCTTTCTATCAGTATATTTGTGATTTACTAGATAGCTCCACAGCATGTGCTGCTGTATTTCTTGATTTGGCAAAGGCCTTCGACACCGTGAATCATGACATATTACTGAAAAAAATGGAAATTTATGGGGTATGAGGAGTTCCTCTAGATCTGTTCAAAAATTATTTATGCAATAGGACTCAGGCTGTAAAAGTGAGAGAACATAAAATAAGCCCTCCTTTAACAACAATGTGTGGAGCTCCGCAGGGAACCGTATTAGGTCCGATTTTATTTTTAATCTATATTAACGACTTGTTAACTTCCACGGTACTGGAAGGTAATATTATTGCAGATGCAGATGACACTGTCTTAGTGACTAATGCTGAAAACTGGGATATTATTAAAAATTCAGTTATATGAGATCTAAATGTTATACAAAAATGGTTAGATGCAAATATATTAACTTTAAATTTATCTAAAAGCTACTTTGTTTGCTTTACTATTTGTGAAAATACACAACCGAAATATTCAGAAATTATAATACACAGTAGTAACTGCCCTTTAAGCAACTGTAAATGCATACAAATTCATAAAGCTACATCTGTAAAGTATCTAGGCGTTATTATCGACCAACATATGAGATGGGATGTCTATTCTATATTACTAACAGGTGCAGTAAGCTCAGAAAACTATTGTATACTTTCAAAAAACTTAGAGAAATTTTAATCCTTGCTCAGCTGACTGTTTCTTATTATGCACTAGCGCAATCACTAGTATCATATTGTATTATTGCCTGGGGTGGAGCAGGTGGGCTGTGTGTGGAACGTATTGAGATAATACAAAAATGCATCTTTAAGGTAATTTTTAAAAAAAATATTTTATATCTTACTCACCTCATTTACCAAGAAACTGAAATGTTTAATGTTTCACAAGTAGTAGAGTTATGCCGATTCTGGGACACAGGTAAGTAAATCCCCAAGTGTGCAGGTGTACATGTTACCTGTATCTGTTCTCAGTTGTCAGGTGGTTGGCCTAGTTATCTGTACCTGTTTTCAGGTGTCAGGTGGTTGACCTTGAGGTACGGCCTTGTGACGTAGTCCTAGGTCAGTATTTAGGTCACGTCCTTAAGGTACGGCCTTGTGACGTAGGTCCGCGGCCTTGTGACGTAGATGCTGGACCCTAGATCATGATTAGCTGTTTGTACTACGAGGTGTGGGAGATAAGGACTACTACTACTACTATAGTGTGTGATGTTAGAGATGCACTTGGTAGATAAAAGACTTAATAAATTTTGGAGAAAAAAGAAATTGTCCGTGGCAGGATCCAAACCTGCTTTATCTGTGTCATAAATGTAAGACTAAAACCACTGAACCACCCGGACATGTAAAAATTTCTGTTGAAAATGTGGAATGCTTTCATCGGAAATGAATTGGTGTGGGTATACGTCAACATTGGGACGACATTGTTCGTACGGGAATGTGTAATAAAATAGACAGAGACATAGACGTGTTAAAGAATCGACAGCATCTAACGCTCGTTACGGTACTTTTGTAGCTTCCCCTGTATTAGCAAAAACTTGCTAGTCGAAGTTTTATCCCTAAGTATTAATAGGTGGCTTTTCGGTAATATTGCATGCATTAGGATAAGCCTAGTTAGCTGTGTTTTAGTTTTTAAACATTTAATTATATTTAATAAGTAGTTTCGCATGCAACCCCCCGAGTAATTAGCCAAATTCCATTAATTAGATTTATTTTTGGCTTCATTTCTACAAATATTAAAAACTGGTGGTTAGGCAACTTTACATGCATTTATTATAAACTATTCTCTGGCCTGATTTGTTGCTAGAACAACTGTGTTATCTGCTGTTGCAGTCAAATTTTTTCAGGAAGTTTTTCTGTGGTTCCACTTGCCCAAAAATTTGTTTATCTTGTATCCTGTGAAGCTGGTGTCAAATTCTGCTTTCTTTTTTCAAGCAAAATTGCCGTGTTAGTTGGTTGTTTCCTGCAGCTTAGTGCTTCGAAGAGCCCTTTTTGTTGAGCTCATCTACGAATAGTTTTATGGAGGACCTAAAAGTACTCAGGCTTTGTTTCGGACGTTTGTAATTGTTATATAGTTGCTTACTTACGTCCTATCGCTATTGCGGATTTCTGGGGCCAACGCTGGCGCATCCCCCTGGCTTCTCTTTACCTTTAAGGCAAGCTAAGGCCCTATCTTCTTGTTCAAGGGCTCACTAAGGAATTCTTATACGTATTTAGCCATTTCGTGTTAGGATTAAACATCTCTTGTTGAGATGTACTTTGCTAGAATCCAAGCTGTCGATCTGAGCTTCTGAAATTATCGAATTGCTTGTGAATTTCGCAACGCCAGTGGGCTACGCTAAGGAATAAGCGTCTGCATTACACCTAACTGCAGGCCACTCGCAGCCTACATAGGTTGCACCGCTTCTAGCAGCTGTTGCTGTGGGCTACACATCTCTTCCGCCTTCTGGTGCTCCACACTGCATGGAAGCAAACGGAAAGGTTAGATTTGGATGTACTTTCCTACAGGCAAGACGCTAGTATAGTTATCGCCCGTCGCGCCTGGCGTATTTTATATTAGAATAGTTGCGTGCTTCGTACAGTTAGAAATTGGGGCATGCTTTACCAATCGTAACCCCTCGTGTACTTTGCTTAGGCTATGCGAATTATTAGCACAGATTGTACGAGGGTAGGTTATGTGCCTCGTCCTTTTGTAAGTGTTTTCGTTTATGATGTATGTTAGGGCTGCCTCAAAATTTCGTGCGGCCACTTTTTGCAATTTACTGAATGAAGTTAATTAGGCTTACCAGAGTCCTGGACGACGGTTCTTCGGTTCGATTGTGTGGAAGCTCTCGGTTTTAATTGGCCCCCAGCCGCTGCTTCTCCGTGAGACCTACAAATCACATATTAGATTATCATACAGCTTCGAGCTTTGATAGCATCTTATTCGAGTGGTGCTTTTTACTTACCCGGCAGCACGAGATAGCTGTGTTTGACAGCTTAGCTCGTTAAACCCTCGGCCCCTTTATATATTTATATTTAGATTTGTATCTACACTTATTTGTTTTGCTCGCACTCCGCCATTTGCTGTCAAAAATGTATAACGTGAAGCTAGTCACTTTATGGCGGCCGTGGCGCGTGAACCCTTTACGGGAGCCGTTTGTTTAAATTTAAGTCTCCGCGAATCGGTTCATTAGATTACGCCTGTATCAAACTGTTAAAGAGCAGATTTAAGCGTTTGCATGGATACCCTGATGTGTTTCTATTACTAGGGACTTCGACGTTATTGTGTGGCGATGCTAAACGTACGTTGCTCCGACAGCTAGAAATTTTTGAGTAACGTTTTAACGTCAATTAGAGCTAACCTTCGGGGCTAAACGTTAGCCAGAATAAACTTGCATTGCTCTGTACCGCTTATTAGGTACTTGTTATGCCCGCTCTGGGACCTATATATGTAAATAGTGTACTTTTTTTCTTAATTATTGCCTCTGCGGCGATTGATCATAATTTTTAAGGTGTTGGTTTTGTCGATCGTATACCTGCCTAAATTTATTCGTATATATATGTCTATATTTATATTTGTATCTACGATTCCATACCCTTGAAGAAGTTATTTGAAGTTCTGACAACGATTGGCCTTAGTAACATATATATTCGAGCAATTTGCAATATGTTTAAAGAATCTGTTAGCGCTGTTAAATTAGGAAATGTGATGTCAACACCGTTTAAAGTAACAAAGGGTCTTAAACAAGGTTGCTCCCTATCGCCTACCCTGTTTAAAATATACTTCCAAGAAACACTAGACAAATGGATGAAGAAAGTAGCAGGAATGGGGATACAGATAGATGATAAGTGTTTGACAACGCTTTTATTTGCAGACGATCAAGTCATCATAGCAAACGAGGAGGAAGACATAAACTTTATGATCAGGAAGTTGATAGAGGAGTACAAAAAGTGGGGTCTAAATATGAACATGACGAAGACCGAATACCTTGTAATAGGAGATAATATAGAAGATCCAACACTACAAATAAATAAGGAAATAAAAAAATGTACAAAATACAAATATCTGGGTACGGTAATATCACAAGAAGGAACTTCAAATAAAGATATTGATAATTGAATTCAACAAGGTCGGAAAAGTGTCCGTCTGCTAAATTAGTTACTATGGTCCAATCAAATAAAGTTAAACACCAAAATGACAATCTACAAATCAATAGTGGAGCCCATATTAACTTATGGTTCGGAGGTTTGGCAGCTAACTGCAAAGAATACCAGAAGGCTTGAGACTGTCGAAATGGATTTCATGCGAAGGGCATGTAGAATATCAAGGTTGGAACAAGTCCCAAATGTAGACATAAAACGCAAAACAAATCGAATCTATGGCACTATTGATAGAGTAGAATCCAGACAACTGATATGGTACGGCCATGTCATGAGAATGCCAGAGGAAAGGTGGCCAAAGAGAGCTCTGGAGTATACACCACAGAACCGAAGGAAAAGAGGAAGACCAAAAACATCCTGGATTCAAGGCATAAAGAAAATTATGTCTGATAGAGCAATAGATGAAGAAGCTTGGAGAGAAAAGGACAAGTGGCGATCGAAATGCGGGATGGGGCAAAGGCTGTAGGACCCCCGTTTATATATATATATATATATATATATATATATATTTGTATCTATATTTATACTTGCATGCTTGTGAATTGCACTATAGTACCCACCAATTTAAATAAAGCTGTGATATATTATTGGTCGTTATTTTTATCTGGTCGATTTGCTGGAATTATCTCTACCTTGTGATGGTCCAACACAAGGATTAAGCGACGTTGAGGACCTGGCGCCTTCTCCTTTTTATTCTCTTTTAGCGTAGCTGGAACCCCAACCCTTCACGGCGAGTTAGCCCAGTTAAGCCGATAGTTACCAACCGGCAAAATACCTACTACAATTTTCGACACCAGGTAAGGCCAAAACATTTATTTTTCCTCACACGCTCTCTTATCAAAAGATAAGGTTCCCGCACTCTCTCTAGCACATGGGCTTATATGGAATATGTCTGTCTAATACGCAGTTTTACCAACATACAGTATGTTCCAAGTGCATGGGTATACGTCAAGATGAGACAAAGTTCGTGTGTGGTTTGAACGGAAACAGACATGTGTTTTAGATTGGGTAGCATCGAACGTTCTCTTATCAAAAGATAAGGTTTTCGCTCTCTTTCTCTAGCACATGGGCTTATATGAAATCTGTCTGTGTCTAACACGTAGTTCTGCCGTAAGAAAGTACATGTAACTAGTGATAAGTTCCTAGATTTGAATGTGCTGTAAGGTTCGGTGACAGTTACTACAACAACAACAGTCGCGGCATCGAATATGTACGCAGCAGCGTGACAATGCACTCGGGGTAAAGATAAAAGAAGGTAGCCCCCTCTTAGGTACCTTTACGCAATGCCCTATGACAACAAATACGCTGTGATCCAACAACAGGTGCACGCATAGTGTGTAGATGCAGATGTTCGCACATAATACCAGCAGCTGTAATGTCTCTGTCGACATTTTAAAAAAATGGGACAACTGTAATGCGCATGTAATTTTAAAAACAAAAGGTGTATGTCCGAAACATTGCTTTGTTATCAAAAATAATTTTAACAACAGGCGCGGCAGAAATATGTTATCACTCGGGAGATAAGAGGGAAGGTGACTTAATCCGCGAGACGCCGTACATCGTGGCACAAAATCAACATGCAATACAATTGCGTCGAATCAGGAGCACCGTAGATAAGTAACATGCATGTACAATAACAAACTGAATGCAAAGTGCATAATAAGAATTTGTAGTAGCAGCAGTAGCAAAATCTAGAAAATGCATCATGTCCGAAGAATATGTACACAGCAATTGCATAATAGATTGCTTCGATTAGTACACACACACACACACACACACAGCTCTAGGGTCCTTGTAGAACCTTGGCTTTTTCTACAACAGCCTTCCACCTCTCCCTGTTTCTTGCTTGGGCAGTCCAATTTCGCACTCCAAGTTGTTTCAAATCATTTTCCACATTATTCTTCCATCTACCGCTCGGTCTCCCCCTAGGTCGTCGTCCCTCAGGATCGTTTGTGAGCACTCTTCTCGCAATTCTTGTCTCAGGCATCCTCCATACGTGTCCCAGCCATCTGATTCTCTGTCTTTTGATCCACCCTACCATGTCTTGTTCCCCATTTAGTCTTGCTACTTCGTGGTTCATTCTTGGTCGCCATTGGTTTAGTTCCCTATCAAGAATAGGTCCAAGAATCATTCGCAACACCTTTCGCTCGAACCTGTTCAGTAGTTCCTCGCTCCTTCTTGTTAGTGTCCAACTTTCACATCCATAGCACACGACCGGTCTAATTAATGATTTGTACAATCTGAGTTTACAATTCCTAGATACATGTTTAGATTTCATAATACTTATTAGACCGTACAGGCATCGGTTGCCAGCATTGATTCGGGCTTCAATCTCTCTCTGCATGCTGTTCGAATCAGTTAATATAGATCCGAGGTATTTAAATTCATGTACTGTTTGGAAGCGGTTTCCTCCTATATTCACCTCTGGTTGTGCTTGTTGTCCACGGTTAGTTCTCATAAATTTGGTTTTCTGGTTGTTGACTTGGAGACCGCATTGTTGGCCCATTGGTTGCATTAGATTGCATATTTCTTCTATGTCCTCTGTTCTTCTGCCTAGGATACATACGTCATCCGCAAAAGCTATTATTTGGTGTCTTCTTGTGTAGATTGTTGCCCCCGGATTTATGTGTGTTTCTCGAATTATTCGTTCCAGTACTAGATTGAATAAAACAGGCGAGAGAACGGTGACCTTGTTTCACCCCTCTTTTGACATGGAATTCGCTGGATAGTTTGTTTCCAATTTTGCATCTACACTTGATTTCTGCCATTGTCGCTTTAATTAGTCGAACATATTTACTGGGTATTCCCAGATGGTATAGCGTTTCCCAAATTTGTTTGTGATTAGCACTGTTCTATAATTTATTATATAATCCATGGCCCCTGTTAAAACAATAGCTCAAAAATGAAGCGTAAAATGCTAGCGTTTTCCGTGTAAATTAAGTCTGAATAAATGTAAAGTCACGCTGGAAGATAAAAATGCAATCACCATTGATAAGATGCGTGTGCATTGTCCTAATGTCAATGGACGTCATCCAGCTGCAGTATCACAGAAATGTGTAAACTGCCATGTTAAGAAGAATCTGCGTATGTGTGTTTATTAATAGGGACAATAAGGCGCACTCTGGTTTTATCACACTCCTTAATATCTAAATTCGTTGAGATGTCATTTAATGTTTTTTCCTTAGCAACGTGTAACAGCCACTCTCAGTGCTAAATCTGTATCAAATTTACAATGCACAGCGGTATGGTCAAACAATGTCAAAAACGGTGTCTGTTGAATTATGTCTGATAGCACAGTAAAAACATTAAGCCAACAAATGATACCGTATTAGCGCTGTTCTATATATAAATGTCTTGCAACTAGGATTTCTGCATTTGCTGTACGTACAGGGAATTCTGATTACGTATTAGAAACTGCTCACGCTGTAGGTGCAAAGGTCGCAAATATAATTCCCTATATGCGGTACTGTAACTAGGTAGTCTAAATAGATGTTTTGTTAAATACCTGCAGGATGCCAAATTAAGTCGAAATTTAAAATTGCTAAAAGTATTACAATCGGAAAAATATTTTTACAATGTGTCGAGGTAAGACAAATGTATGTATTAACGAGTCTACAAAGACATGTGTGCTGCGATAAGAGAGAGTGAGGACCTCTCTTATTAATTAAAAATAGTGTTATCTTTAGCGAATAATTAGTACATTTAATATGTTAAAAAGGTGTTAGCAAACTATTTTGAAGCGATGCAGTACAATTTCCAAGTAGAATTGGTCGAAAACTGTTCATAATGCATGCGCAAAATTAATCTCATTACGCATTTTAAAACCCGTTCCAGCTCCCGCTTAATCACAACGGATCATAGGTTAAACGGAGCAAATCTGATTATGAGACTAAATTAAGAGTCTGTCTTTGGGGTTTCTAAATGTGCGCTAGAATTTCAACAGAGATAATTTAAGACAGAATGGTAGAAAGTGCGATTGCTCGTGCTATGAAAGGGCTATGGCACTCGCAAAAGTGCGGATGAGGTATGAGGATACATGTCATTTAAGCAGATGCATTAGGTCTGCTACGTAAAAGTGCGCATAGTTTAGCATCAAATTTACAATGCACAGCGGTATGCATGTAATTTATGGTCAAACAATGCCAAAAAAACAGTACAAAGAGTCCGCGAATATGTAGGAACAATACAAACATTTGCATGAGAAAGAACACAAGATACTGCTGCATCGTGTCCAAACAAACAGTAAAACTTGATTATTATTAAGGCAAATGAATCATGTGCACCTAAAAATAGAGGCAACTGAGATAAGCATGTACAAGTACACTGTGATGAGAGAGAACGAAGTCCTCGTTCGTAAAGAGAGACGTACATCTACAAGAGTTTGAGCAAAAAAATCAACATGCATACGAAACGAAAGCTTTGATTAGTTTCTAAATGGGCTACAACGGGCTATGGAGCAAAGGTTACATCTCGGTGAGTAGTCTGATAACGGATGTAAAAACAGCTTGTAATCGCCGCTCGTCTATAAGAAGCCTGACCTATATCAATGAATACTAATATCTTCCCCGAAAAAATGGTGTTATCAAATGTATTCACACGTCTTTGTGCAAAAAACTGGTCGTATTATATAGATCGCCAGTAGTAGTAGTAGACACAGAAATTCAAAATGTACTGGGCTTAGTACGCATAGTTAAAAATATCGACAGGCAGTCGAACGATGTTCTCTTATCGATGTCTGCACTATCTGTCTCTAACACATGGACTTATAATATGGGAGCTGTCACGCAGTTCTACCATAAGAAAGTACATGTAACTAGAGAAAAGTCCCTAGATTTGTGCGAGCAGCAGCAAAAGATCCCTAAAAATCTACTGCACTGTAATAGAGCAGATAGTTTTGGCGAAGAATATTTAAGCGAGATAAGTTTCGATACATGTATGTCGATATGACAATGTCCACACACGGACCAAACCTGGAGTTATGAAACGGATGATGTAATGAGGATACCTATCATTTAAGCAGATGGATTAGGCCTGCTACGTAAAATTGGGCCTAGTTTAAAGTTCAAGGAATCCGACATGGTGTTTCAACTAACATTTCGACTGGAAGCTCACAATATATATCAAAGAGGTAAAAATGGCGCCTAATGTAATGAATGCAACCTGCATTACCGATCCAACAGCATGGGTGATCTACAATCACATGATTCTGGGAGCGAAATCCGAACAAAATCTCAGGAACAATTGCAAAAGAAAGAACCCAAGATAATAGAAATTACTGGATGTTATACAATTTCTGCATTTTCTGCAAGTAATAGAGGATGGGAAAAAAGTAAAAAAATGGATGTAAACACTACTGAAAAGGACATTATGTATGTTTAAGTGTATTTACAATTCGAGAGAGAATGCAGATGCAAGGTCTTGCGGTGAATAGGGATGCATACACACACACACACACACACACATGCCAAAAAAGGTGAAATCTGAAACATGTTACGGTATTAAAACAACTTTACGACACCCACCTAAGGTGAGCATCGCACCACGGAATCAGTCCTGGAAAACTGGCACACTTGCCCTGAGATCTGCTAAAAACAGGTTAAAGGCCACGGCTGGAACGCTCAGGGAGTCGGGCGTGAGTCACACGATACGTTCTGGGCAAGCGTGTTGAGGCATATATATATAGGGTACGTCAAAATTATGAGGGCGCCACCAAGCCTGTCTTAACCCGGGTAACCGGGCCTGGGCGGTTAGACGGGGCGAAGTATTCAAGACACTCCGTCGATAGGGGTACTCGTGAATTATAAACTCACACAACGATTTCCTGATGGCAAAAATACTTAGATCATGAAGGGGCTTTTTCAGCCACGGCAATGTCACCACCAAACCTACCTGCAAGCTCTGATCTCACTGGCTCCACCGTACATTCATCTCCTCAATGATGGCCGCACACTGAAACAGAACATGCACAAAGCGACCAAGAATAAAGCGTCTCTTAATTAGATAAGCGTCTATTGGTCCAGTCTTACATTGGGGCAGCAAAGCGTGCCGCAAACATTGCGTTAACTCTTATAAATAAGCATCAGCTGATGGGCGCACTACGGTTACTAAACAACACCCATAACTGTACAAAATCAAAAGCAGTTTGACATATGAGTCCCACAACGGGAACGTTTGTTCATAAAAAAAAATGCTCACATAATAATTTGGGCAAACACAGCAAAGTCCAAGTGAGGGAAGTGATCAGATCAAAAATGAGCGAGCGACGCCACTTCGTGACAACGATTTAAGATGCGAAGGGTACGTTTTTAACGGTGCACAAGATTTCACAGTTATTCACATGATTAAGCGCACAGCTCGCGCACGAGAAGTTAGTATAATTCAATGGTTACAAATACCTTAATTTTATTGGTGACGATCCAAGAGATCAGCGTGCGGTCCAGCTTGCGGGAAACAGGTTGTCTGTGGCAATTCATTCGCCGGTAAAACGGCCGACGTGTGAATGGTCTGGATGCGCCCAAAATGGCGACAAAGGCTGGCGCTTCCACAAACTCCGCTACGACGGCCAAACTAGCCCAAGTGATGTCCTACCTCAACGGAATCCTCGCATAACGAGCTAAAGGGAACACTCCCTTACGTGACGACGTAGAACCGGGCATGGAATTCCATCACACCTACGCCTTGGCGTAATAAGATCGCCGTTAACAACACACACACACCTCCCTTGTTCAATCGCCTGAGTAGAACTGCCCAAGCAAGCAGCGTTCCGACCCCCGCCGTGGCTTGAGCCAAAACGGCGTTACCACGTGACTCTCAACAGCCAATGGCGAGGTGCTCAATAAAACAAATAAGTGCCGGTAACGAAGACAGCGCGAGGCCTCGCAGTCACACCAACAGCGTAAATTCTAGAAGGTTCGGAAATCCTGCGAGCGTTAACCCCCGATTGTCAAAGTACCAACAAAGGGGTGCCCCGGATGACGAGAAATACTGCGCTTGATGCCAAATATGTGCAAAATCATTATTATGGAATTAGGCGATGAAGCCAAATAAGTAACTAAAAAGGTTTAACATACGGGCACGCTGCCCTAAAGCCTAGGTGGCTAATTAAAATACAAAATGACCTGACAAACAACTTGAGTCATCAAAGAGCACGGACATCGCGCGCGGTTTTGCTCGACTTAACAAGGTGCAAGGCACATTAAACCAGGAAATTCTGGATGCATACTACACGGTCTAAGTCGAAATTCCCTGCACCCGATACATGTGTTTCAAATATTTTAACGATGTCCACAAACAGTAAAAGTTAGTAAAGATATGACACTGAGAACATGGCAGCATCACCGGTGCACATTGTCTACGAGTATGGGGAAGTGTGACGATACATGTGACTTAAGCAGAAGCATGCATAGTTTAAAGTCTAAGGAATTCGTCGTGGGTTTTTAACTAACATTTCGACTAGAAGCTCGCAATATATCAGGTATGAGGTTATGGTAGAAATGACAATGCAACGTGCATTATCGATCCATCAGGCTCTTAATCATGTGTATGATAACAGCAGTGGCGACCGACAGTCACATGATTTTGAAAAGTCTCTGTCGCAAGACAAAAAGTCAGGAACAATACAAACATTTGCACGAGAAAGAACGCAAGATTATAGAAGTGACTGGATATTATACGATTTCTGCATTTACTGCGAGTAATAGGTAAAAAATGGACGTAAACACTACTGAAAAGGATATTACCATGTTTAAGTATTTACAAGTCGAGAAAGAGAGAGAGAGAGAGAAAGAGAGAGAATGCAGGTACAACGTCTTGCGGTGTGTAGAACACAAATTTACGTAAATTTTAGCTAAAAAACATGCAATTACGCTGACAAAATGTTGCATTTTTACATGTTAAAGTATAAAACTATGTAGTCGCATGCAAAAATCGTACATAACTCATGCATTTTTTCCATTAGAAGAACTCCTGCATGCAGACGCGCGAATTATAAAATTTTCCAAAATTACAACAGTTTACTGGATTATTAGTACAAATGTGTAGTGAGAGGTTTCAAAGTGCCTGAAATGAATTAGTGTAATGAAACAGTTGCAGTGTCTGAGGGCATAATTTAATGATGAGTTCAAACATATTGCTACACTTCGATTGGAATTCTATGTTTGAAGGTCATTGACCTCCACTGACAGGTAGTGGCCTAGAAACAGCCGTTGGCACAATTCCAACGCTCATTGAACCAACGGCTGTTTCTAGGCTTGTAGGGCCTTTTTCCAAAAGTCAAAGGAGGTCAAACCCCAGTGCACGGTGAGTGCCCGAGAATGGCCGAAAATGATAGACCCTCGTTAGCGATGAAAAAGGTTGACCCTTGATCTTATGCTCACACGGTAGGAATGTGAACATCAATCCTCTGACTAGTCTTCTTACAAAAGTTACATCAATATGCACCTTAGTTAGTTAGTATCAGTTGTAGGGACAGACTGATGTCAGGCAAGTAGGCCTTTATAGGACCTTTTTGCCAACCCCATGGATAAGGTCTAGGCATGCAGAGTACCAGGTACCTTAGTCCTACTTAGAATTTTGCAAAGACTAAGGAGTTCTAACCCTAGCAAGGGACCGTAAAACAAAAACTATTTATGCGAACGAATTATTATTAATGTTACACGTCATTTATCGTTTTTACTTTAAATAGACGAACAAGTAGAACAATTATGATTATACAGCGCAATACTACACGCGACCTTTAGCGGTCTAAGTGATCTATACTGTTATTTTTAAATGATACTTTGTTTATATTATTTCTGATAAATAGCTTTTTTATATGTATATATGTCCGAAGATACGTTATGCAAGACATTGATGCATCATCTTCAGGAACAAAAAAGGCATATGGAATGGATTAAAACTGGCATGGAAGATATCATAACAAGACGAGAGAAACGAGGAGTGCTTGGGACTGTACTCACGTTAATTTTCGGAGTAAATGACGAAGTCTATCAAGATATTGATAGACTCGACAAAAATCAACAGGAATTAATAAAAATGGACAGTCAACAATCCAAATTCTTGCTGTCAGCACTTTCAAGATTTAATGAAACCGAAAAACGAATCGATCAGAAACTGGAACATTTTCAAGAGAAGCTGAACCAAGGAATCAGGGCAATTAACAACATGGACAAATGGTATAAGGCAACCGACTCCAACCGATTAAATATCCACATCATCAGTGTCTATCAAGTCGCCACAAAGGTTATTAGTGAACTGTGCAATTACCACACAAACATTTTGAACGTTCATATCCAACAAGGTAATTTTTACGAGTTAATCACACCTGCCCAAATCAAGCAAATCCTCGCAAATGCAACCAGTAAACTCTCGCCAAACTTAGAAATTTTACCGACCCCAATCCTAAAGGTCGACATCGGACATGATGACATCTACATCAACGTCCAAGGATACTTCATCATAGTAGAAAAAAACGAATATACCTTAATCAAGGTGACACCAATTCCTCTCCAAATTAACAATGGGTCTTACTGGGTGATCGACGTACCAAAAGGGATCTTTGCTGTGGATTACAACCTACAAATGTACTTTCAAGAGACAGATGAAGAATTCAAAGAAAATCTCCAAATTACTCCAAACACGTATATCTGCAGTCCAACAGTCGTGAAAGGAATTGAAAATAACCCAAATTGCATCATTGATGATATATATCATCGAACGGAAGTTAGTCAATGCAGCCTACGAAGACATCAGATCCAGTCCATTATTTGGAAACAACTATACATGGAAAACACCTGGATGTTCGTAGTCAACAAGCCAACCCGAATAGCTATCACTTGTAGTGGCAATAGGGAAGAAATCACTGTCAACACTACAGGTGTAATTCAAATCTCGTCAGACTGCATCATCCAAACTACAAAGAATACGTTAACCCCCAGGCATAACAAGAAATTCAGGATCCTAGCAGGATATTCCAAGGCCGTCAGCATCAATTTTACCAACACAATAACACCCAACTCCTTTTCAGAAATTGCAGAGGAGCCAGTACTAAAACAGTCAGACCACTTTGAGGATCTACAAACTTCGCAGTTGGAATTCCAGCAGCACCTAAAGGACATTACTTGGAAAACCATCCGCCACCACTCCTATTTATCCAGCGGAATCACAGGCAGCCTATTGGGAGGGGCTATTCTAATAGGAGCTTTCTACTACATTCGGAAAAGGATCAACCGAAGGAAGCATCAATCCAAACAACGCCAGTCAGCCGTAGAAGAATATCCTTTAAAAACCCTTAATGTGGAAGAAACAATATAGTTTTTCTTTTTCTTTTTCTTCAGCCTAAAATTGGCAATATGTTTAAACTTGATTTAAACACACATAAATTTTAATAACAAAATTTACGAAACCAGCCAGAAGTTCTAAATGTAATTTTGATTTCATAAACAAACAGTTTTAACCTCCAGTTTTACTTCATAATTTCGCAAGTTTATATTTAATTTATATCTGTTTTAATCTTGAATTAAAACAGGCAAAATTCAGTCCCATTTACGAAATCTTAACAAACGAATATTGTTTCGCCAACATTGAGTTTAAACACCGCAGTAAAAATGCAACTCGGCATTTCGCTTAATAAGCGACCTAGAAAGCCAAGTTCGACGCTTCAGTCTGCAAACCCATGCGGAACTATAAAAGGCTTATCGTGCTGAGTTGCGGTCTTCGGACCTTTAAACGCATTCTATTACACTCCACTATTATGAACTTTGAATTGTTACTTAGTTAAGCATTATTGTTTTATATAAATACACGTTTATTTTCATAATAAAATTAATCTGCATTTAATGTTTGATTCACTCGTTACTACCCCTTTTAAGCCATAATATTTATGGGGCATGAGGCTGTGTCCCAGGGTAGTTTACTGTCGTCCTTTCAAGTACCATTGACTACATTGGTTTAAAACGTAAACACAGTCTTGTTTACGTGCTTGAAGGATAGAACTAGCGCAAAGTAACGGAATCCTGATCCAGTCTCCAGGCATTTCTGTTCATGATCCTTCGAGCCGGATCTGTCTCCAACTAACGAAAAAACACATCCCGAGAAGAAGACAACATCTGCCAACCACCCAGTTCCCAGAAAATGGCTAACAACATGGAGGAATTCAACAACTTAGCTATCGCCCAAGAAGAGCTAGCGCAGAAGATAAAGCAAATATTATCTAACAGCAAAAAGGACCCTGCCAGCCGAAAAAACGAAGCCTACATCGCCAGTCGCAACAAAACGCTGGACGAACTTTGGAACACTGCAACTAAAAATCATGCAGAAATGGGACAGCTAAGTATTCCAACTCATAATTATTTTAAAACAGGGTATTACGACCAAATTAAAGCCATATACGGCGAAGCAAAAGGTTACTTGCAGAGCTGTTCAAAATCAACGAAAATTTCCAACCCCTCCGTAAGCAGAACTCAAGAGGAAATGGTGGCCAACCCCGAGCAAAAGGTTCGTATCCGAAAACTGCAGATTCGGATTCAGAATTTTAAGCAAGCGATGGACGACGCCGAACTAACACAAGAATTAGGGAGGCCCGCCATCACGACAAGGGAATTAAGAGAGAAATGGGATCGTGTGGTCGAGATGGACGAAGAAGTTATGTCAAACGACATGGCTTCAGAACAAATGCACTTCAGTCCTGAATATACTACGTTGGAAGACAGGTATAGAAATGTAATTATTTTATTGCAAGCGCCGACAAGGAACGAGCAAGCAGCAGCCATCTCACTTCCTTAAGTCAAAATTCCCATATACGCGGGAAATTATGAGGAATGGGCCACTTTCAAGGACCTGTTCACCAAATTAGTAGATGACAACCAGAATATGGACGATGTCATCAAGATGCAATATTTAAAGACGCATGTTAAGGGAGAGCCAATCCGACTGATCCAGGATCTAGCTGTTACCCAAGCAAATTACAACACCGCCTGGAATCTGCTGCAACAAAGGTATCAAAATGATCGCCTTATTTTAACTAAATTGCTAGATACCATATTCGATCTGCCGGTCCTCTCCAAAGAGTCAGCCCAAGGGTTAAAAAGATTGCACGACTCCATCAAGGAATGTGTGGAGGCAATAAAAAATTTAGGCATCTCCACGGACAGTTGGGGTCCGTGGATTAACAAAGCTATCGCTCGAAAATGGGATCCTGAAACCAACAAATTATATGAGAAGTCGCTCCAATGTCCAAACGAAGTTCAGGATCACCAAAATTTAATGGCTTTCCTGCAAGTGCGGTTCCAATCCCTGGAATCCATCGATGGAGCTCGAAAGCCCACGCAGGAAAGACCACAGAAGAATTACGCTTTCGCATCCCTAAATTGCAAGCTGTGCCATGGAGATCATTACATCGACAACTGTAGTCAATTCCAGATGCTACCTATCCATGAAAAACAAGAAGCAGTAAAGACCAATCGATTGTGCTATCGATGCTTGCGGCACGATTCAAATATACCATGCCGTGCCTATTTTAATTATAGGATCTGTCGCTTCCCGCATCATACACTGCTTCATAAGACGCAGCCACCATCAAGGCCGCTCCCTGCCCAAAAGATGAGAACGTCAGCTCATGCAACAGCTATGAAGACTTCCAACGCTCCAGAAAAGAAGCCGAAGTCGGACATCATCACCGCCAATTTAGGCGCACAGGAGAGCCAAGTTCTACTTGCCACAGCAATGGTTCAAGTAAACGCAGCATCCAGGATGACTCATCTATTACGAGTATTAATAGATCCCGGGTCTCAGGGGTCATTTATCACTGAAGCATCAGCCGAATTATTGGCGTTACCCAGGACCAAAGTTGGAGCTGAAATCACAGGAATCGGGAACAGCGAGCCAAAAATTGCCAAATGGAAAATCCCAGGTTTGATCACACCTAGATTTTCAAGTAACTTTTCCCTACCTGTCAATTTACTAATACTTCCTAAACTTACCAAAGCCATGCCTTCATCCCCCATCCTAAATATAAATATAGATTCCTGGAGCAATACCTTCATCGCCGATCCAACCTTCAACCGACCCGGTCCTATAGATATAATTCCAGGCGCCGAAGAATATTCTAAAATAATTCTAGAAGGAATCACTAAAACAAAGGATGGCATCTTGGGACAAAATACCAAACTGGGTTGGATATTATCTGGAACCATTGGAAAACAACATAACGACAGCATTAAAGTCAACACCATGGTTGCCAAAAATTGAAGAAGACGAGCAGTTACAAATATTCTGGAACATAGAAGAAGTTCCCACTCAAGGAAAACTTTCCACAGAAGATCAGGTATGCAAGGAAAAAATTATTGAGACAGTCAAAGAGATTCATCCCGCATCAAATGGATCCATCCCAGGAGTAACAATCCAGCAGGTGAACAAAATATCAACAACCGATCCTACAGCGGAAGAACGAGCAATCGCAGCTGCCAATATAAAGAATACGGAAGTTCAACATCCTGTTATCATCGAATATGAAAAAATAGCATCTTCTCATCCACGAGAAAATCACCAAGTGCATGGAACTTCCAAAGTCCTCATTCACGAAGTCCTCGTTCACGAAGTCTCCATTCAGAAAGTTCCCATTCACAAAGTCGATGGACAGAAAGGAAAGGAAATTGCAGGCCACGAACAAATCGTTGGAACTCCTCCAGATGATTCAACAGCAGCGCCTAACGATGGATGGAGTCAAGAAGTTACAGCAATAACTGCAGAAAATGGAAAACCCTCCGACTCCATTAAAAACTTGACCCCCGGTGGAGAGCGGCACCAAGACTTGTCGGCAGGGGATGCAGGAAAAGAAAAATCCGACACCAAACACTTCGCACCTAGCGATGGATGGAGTCAAGAAGTTGCAGCAGGAACTGCAGCAATCGAGCAAACCTCCGAGTTCGCTAAGCACCTAGCCCCTCGTAGAAGATGGAATCAAGAAGACGGTTTATTAAAGTCTGCGAGGGAATTTATCGAAAACACGCAATGTGGAATACCGATGCGGCATTCTCTAAAACAGCTAACCTTGGCAAGAGTGATATTAATTATCGTACTCACTCATATAATATTCGTCTCCAAAGGAAGAGGCAGCAGATGGACGTTGTCGGGATGTTCCAAACCAAGTGGTAACCTTTTCAACGACACGATAACACAAACGCTCTTTTACAGAAATAGCAAAGGAGCCAGTGTTGCAGCAGCCGAACCACTTCGAGGATTTACAACCCTCTCGGTTAGACCTGCAGACGTCATCTCCAGAGGTACTAGTCCAGGGAAATTAAAAGAACATACACTATGGTGGGATGGACCAAGCTGGTTAATTAACAAAGAGTTATGGCCGTGTCAACCAGACACCGCCACAACCAATGAAGAAGCAAAGGGTTACACTGTGCATCAAGCTACAGTTCATCAAGACGAGAACGAGATCATTCATCGCTTCTCGTCTCTGACAAGAATGATACGAGTCGTGTCCTAGTGTCGAAGATTCATCAACAAGTGTAGGCGTCTTCCCATTCAACCAGGATGTCTATCAGTTAAAGAAATGGAAGACACCATCCTCACACTCATCAAGGTCGTCCAAGGAAGTGATCCTATTTTGAAGGCAACAGGATCTCAACTCCAAAAGAGAAAATGTGTGGACTCCAACAACAAACTCGCAAATCTCAATCCATTTATCGATCAACATGGAATCATCCGTGTTGGAGGAAGACTAGAAAATTCAACCTTATCCTACCACGAAAAACACCCAATTATCCTTCCTTATTCCAATCATATTTCCAAATTAATAATCCATGAGGCACATTTACGCACCTTACACGGTGGCACTCAACTCAGACTGTCCTATGTCCGAAGAAAATATTGGATCATTAACTCAAAGAAAGCCGTCAGCTTCAGCATCAAGAAATGCTTTCGATGCATCCGATTCAAGGCAGAGGCAGCCCAGCAATGAATGGGGAATCTTCCACCAACCAGAGTCAATTCAACCCCGCCATTCTTCCATTCAGGAGTGGACTATGCCGGTCCAATACAAATCCGAACATCCAAAGGAAGAGGGCATTCTTCATCCAAGGGGTACATTGCTGTTTTTGTCTGTCTATCAACCAAGGCAATACACTTAGAAGCCGTCAGCGACATGACAACTAATAGCTTCCTATCAGTCTTCAGGAGGTTCAACGCCCGAAGAGGACGCTGTGCACATCTTTATAGCGACAACGGAACGAATTTCGTTGGAGCAAGAAAGGTCTTGGACAAGGAAATTCGTCAAGCAATGGAAGGCCCAGTTATCCAAGAAAATTTATCCACCATTGGTACCCAATGGCACTTCATCCCCCCAGTAGCCCCACACTTTGGAGGGATAAGGGAAGCAGAAGTAAAATCAATGAAGCATCATCTGAAGAGAAACATTGGCAACGCTACTCTAACATTTCAAGAATTAACAACTCTGCTTTGCCAAATCGAAGCCTGCTTAAACTCACGTCCTCTGTGCCCACAAGGCAACAATATTGAAGACACCACTGCATTGACACCAGGCCATTTGCTGATAGGAAGAGAGATAATCTCACCACCGGACCCAATCAGCACACCAATATCAACAAATTTGTCAAATCGCTGGAGATTGATCCAAAAAATCAAGCAAGATTTTTGGAAATCATGGAGCTCAGACTACCTTCATGGATTACAGCAAAGAAACAAATGGAAGAAACCGGTGGAGAATATAAAAGTTGGTGACCTAGTGTTAATCAAAGAAGAAAACATCAATCCTAGTAAATGGCCCTTAGCGAGAGTTACCGACATTCATCCTGCAACCGATGGATCCGTACGAGTAGTAACCATCCAGAAATCAGAAGGACATCAATTAAAACGTTCCATAGGCAGTATCATTCCATTACCAACTAACGAAGAATCGCAGGAACCAGAGCCTAAAGAGAAAATTTCGGCCAACAGCACCCACACACAGTCATTCCCAGTACCAAAGAAAACTGTCACGTCCAAGTGGAAAATGCTTCTACTCATATTTACTCTCCTTACTACAAATACATTGAGTATGGCAGAATTCAACATACAAAAACCAGACAGCGGGTACTATGTAGAGCATATTGGACACGGGAAGATTGAACGCGGAACATTCAGGATCGAAATCCAGTTCGAGAGGGGGAAGATCGAAGAAGACTTCGAAACAGTTACCGACATGGTGGACAAATTCGACGACCTCTGCAACTCTGTTAAAGAACTGTCCGAAGACCGCAACTCAGCACGATAAGCCTTTTATAGTTCCACATGGGTTTGCAGACTGAAGCGTTGAACTTGGCTTTCTAGGTCGCTTATTAAGCGAAATGCCGAGTTGCATTTTTATTGCGGTGTTTAAACTCAATGTTGGCGAAACAATATTCGTTTGTTAACATTTCGTAAATGGGACTGAATTTTGCCTGTTTTAATTCAAGATTAAAACAGATATAAATTAAATATAAACTTGCGAAATTCTGAAGTAAAACTGGAGGTTAAAACTGTTTGTTTATGAAATCAGAATTACATTTAGAACTTCTGACTGGTTTCGCAAATTTATGTGTGTTTAAATCAAGTTTAAACAGTTTATTATTATTATTATTATTATTGTTATTATTATTATTGTATATTCATGTCTTTCATTTTCGAATAAATATTATTATTATTATTATTATTATATGAACCTAACCTGATTTAAGAGTAAATTCTTCTACCGGAGTTAGCAAAAGAAATAGACTCAACAGTAAATAATTTAAATGAGGGCGCATCTTTACATAAATTAATCTAAACAAAAAAATCATCTATTAAAAATCAAATAAAATAATAACATAGCAGATCAACTTACTGCAATATATTAAAAACAAAAGTTTAAAAAATGTACTAAGATATAAATATCTAAGGATGGAATGAATGCTGTGAAGAAAATTATAATCGAACAGTTACAAAGTGCATTTGTTAAAAATTTTATAGTAGCATTACTTTATGAACTAGTAAGTTGGACGTTTACTAAACTATTTATGAACTTAAAAAATTATATCTTCGACAGACGTAGTTACTAAGAACAGTGGAAACAACCAAAGCAAAATAGCTCGAATACTTTGCATACATACGAATAGTATCAAATTCTACATGCAGTAATGCAAGAAAAGGTAGAAGAAAATACTTCTACTAGAAGAAGAAAAACGCCATGTCACCGTAATGTAAGAAAATCCTGTGGTAGGAATACCTCTTCACTGATTAAAAGATAAAAAAATTATATCCAACCGCAATGAGAAGTTGCACTAACTGAATTTGTGCCTATTCTGTTCTAAACAACTGTTTAATCTATATATTGACTTTTTGAGTTAGTATGAAAGGTTTTAGTAGGCTGTCGAGCGTTATACTCTTTGACTATGTTATACTCATACGTAAAATGGTTATCGAATTATTATTACGCACCAGTATCTTTTATAATATGTGAAAAAATGTGAACTAATATCTGTGCACTCTATCTTCTCCTTGTTTACTATTAATTGAAATTTTCTGATGTTTCTGAAATATTCAAAGGTTTGGTCAACATAATGCAGGCAACCTTGAAAACTTTCCACCCCCCTCTGACATTCGATCGGTTGCGAACTTGTGTTTTAGTTATGGTTGTGAGGGTTGTCTGGATTGTGTGATTAGTAAGTCAGTAGTCTTAGTTACGCCCTAAAAGTAAGTAAATCCATTGTCAGCAAGGTTTTTGCATAAAAAGGCTTTGTTTTTTGTTGGAGCTTCCACGGCATGTGCCTGGGCCTAGGAAAACAACGAGACAAAGCCGCTCGCGCCGAAGACAAGTCGGGCGAGAAGCAATAACCCACTTTCGGCATTCTGCGAGATTATGAGGAGTGGATGATATTTAATTAATTCCGAGCGTGATGAATTGAAAGAAAAACGGAATAACTCGACACCCAATTAAAATTTCACCTCACGAGTTACGACACGAACGCAACACAATCGCGTGGGGCACAAAGCGCACAATTAAAACAAAAAGCAATATGAACAAAAAGCAGTGCTTGCAGGATCCCTAGTTAATCATTAAAATGGCGTCTACTGTTTTCCCATGTGTTTTTATTGTGTTGTAAATTAAAACAGCGAGCACAAAAGGCTTCCGTGCGGGGTCGCGTCTCGCGGACGTGTGCAAGCTTGCGATTGCTGGCTGAATACGACGAACCAATACCCATGAGAGGATACTTTTGAAAGCTTTATTTGCAATTTAGCATTAACTTCACTGATTCACCCGCCTGTGTTTGCGGCTGTATCCTCTCCTCTTTCATTTCGCGATTTTAATGTCGCGACATTCCGGTGTTCCTTGCTTTAATTAAATTAGAATCTCTGCAAAAATAGTGTCATGTGGTACTTGCATAGCATTGCTATAGAATTTGGGTAAACAAACACAATCCTAATATGTAGCTTCAAAAACCATACCAAGGAAGAGTGGTATAGAGTTAACCATCTTCATTCATTTTCAAAATAGCTCTTAGAATTAAAACATAAGAGAGTTACCTACGTTCCGACATATTAATTTTTCACTTTACTTCATCAAAATAAAATTTTAGGATGGTTATTGAAAAACAATAATTTCATGTATTATCACATATTACACTTAAAGCTTTTCAACAATGTGAAATCCATTGGAGTTAAATTCCATTCGAACCGCTTTTTGCCAGTGTGAAATATTGTTTACGATATTATTCTAGGAACACAAACACAAGGATTACGGGAGGTTTTGGTATTTTTTGTTTAAAAATTCAAACATTTTCGAGAAGTATAGCCTTCTCTCGTTTTTCATTCTTCTCATAAGAGTGTGACCGCTGCATCTTCTAATAGGCGGAACACTTCAATACAATCAGGATAGCGGGCAGTGGATACCCCAAATAGTTTCCTAACCAATAGCGTTCAACAGGCCAGTTGAGATATTTTGAAGGAGGGGTGTATTAACTTTAAAATCATCAAAACCAAATAATAGCGCCACCAACTTGAGTATTAACAATTCGCGAAGCTAAGTTTGTTTCACTTTTTCATTTAATGACTTGAAAAATCATTGCCTGATTTTACCCATGACAAAATATTGAATAGAGTTGAAGCTAGTCCTGGTTCGTTGAAGGACGCTACAACACATCTACTCCCTTGAAATGCTGACTCCAACGACATCGTTTTCCTGTGCCACCCAAGTCATACAGCATATTTTCTCCAGACATTGGATAGGTGTGTGTGTCTAAAACACCACCCTGGAGCACGTCTGATGAGGTTCAAGTATGGTGAGTTAGTGCAAGCAAGTTCGGGTATAGCCGTCATCACACAGAATGCTATTTCTGGTTTTAAAGCCACGGAAATACGAATTGCCAAACAAGCACAGTCTGTCAAATTCTAATACAAAAACTCAGCAACAACTTGCATTATCAACAAAAATACTGACTGATATAATTATCTCCTTTTCCATCTAAAATCGAAGTTGCAAAGAAACGTACAAAACAAATCACTAATTAGTCCGGTCGGCAGGTACTTTCTACCTGGACACAATTCCCAAGTTAATGAAATTTTGGGATATTGTTTGGAGATGGTATGGGGTGTGGAATCTGAGTTTTAGACCTCGAGGACCCTGTGCTAACTCTGGAAGGGCTACAAAACCTCGAAATTTTAGGACTTTTGTCCGTTTTTTGCTTATATCTTCTGAACCATGAGTTTGTCGAGACAAACGTCTTTATACAAAGTTGTAGGGCATTACATTTACTTAAATTTTAATTGGTCAAAATTATTTGCTGATTTAATATTTACCGAGATGCAGCAGTTGAAAGATGGAACAAATTTCTCAAAATGTAAGAAAAACCAGAAAAATGCAGGTGTCTGCCGTATAACTTTCATTTTTCAGCATATCTATGTATACTATACATATTATGTATATCCCCTGGCCCCTCCCCCTCTCCCGCGCCTCCGCCTTCCCCCTTCTGATTCCCCGTATTGAAAATACTGACTACGTCTGACAGATACGGGTTTTTGTCATACGCCAGCATTACTTTCTTCTTCCCAATGTCGAACGGAGCTGATGTGTCACATCCACCAATTGCATGAAGGAAAAGAATGTCTTGAGTGTTAAATTTGCAGGAATGCGACGAATATAAAACGCTGGGAATATTGACTCTCCCACTCTTGTGGAAGTAAATGTTTTTTTAAAAGAGGCTAATGCTATCTGCAAAACCAAAAGATCGATATCTTCTCCCGTTATAACGACACTATCGAAGTCATCGGCATCTTATGTTGCCTGCTTAACCTGAATCCTCTTTGCTTCCATTTCAGACATCAGCAGTGCGATTAAGTTTACCTTATTGGTATCATTAGTCAGACATTTTGCTTGTGAAATTGTACCGCAGGGTGTTGTCCTTGAAAACACAAACTTCATGGACGAGTGCAGCAATGACCGTCGATATCGTTCGGCTGCTTTGGTGCTCTGGTAATTGAGGCCAACAGGATACCCATCGAAAACTACTACGACATTGCTCCCAAAGTGTCGCTGTACAAAATCCACGTAAGAGGTACACACCAAATTGAATGTGGCTTCTTTTGATTTGTTCCACGCAACCTTATGCAGCAAGTACCCACCATCAATGACTGTACATTTGCTGTTACCAAAGTTTACTTCTTCTTGTATAGGACTGAATGCGTCATACAACATTGGCTTTCTGCCTTTGTCCATATCTTTCTCTGTAAAGAGGGACATTGGGAAGGGGGCTAGCTCGTACTTGAATATATTCCTGAGGTCAGGCATCCGACTGTTTGGTGATGCAAATCCGTTGAAATAGAGTCAGAGGGTCTACTGTGACCTTCTTGTTTTTAATTTTTAGAGAACAGGAAACGAATGCTAGAGTAACCACCTTATCCTTCCGCTTCAACTTCAAGTCTTGAAAATTATCTTGTTCTAAACAGGTCTTCATGCTAGTGATGCCAACAGTTCGCGTTAAGTAGAAGTTCACCCCATAAGGAGCAATGGCCCCTGTGCCAATTGACATTAGATCTTGTGTATTTAGAAGTGGTGGGTGGTCAGCCAACCATTCATTAAGTTTCTTGAAATTAAGGAGCGAACTCCGGTGAACATTTCCATCTGCTCATTGATACTTTGGAGGCGTAGCATTCCCACAATCCATCGAGATAGCACACTGTCGCAAACACCACGACCACGAGTCAGCCCACCATGGTTCGCATATAGACATGCTCTATGGTCATGTCCGACCAGGTGCCTGATCAAAATTTATTTGTTCGGCGAATAGCAAAGTAGCCATTGGTGATGAACTTGTCATATTCTTCAGGATCCATCTTGTCTTTCAAGTGGATCATATCTTGGGTAGTACAAATGTGCACCATTGGCGTAGTGCAAATGGCCCGCTGCATGAAAGTATGGGATCATTTCTCTGACTGAGTGAAGGTACAGGTTCCAGTCTCCTGCACGTTCGGCTCTGATAAAATTTTACATAAAGGCACACATGCGAAAATATTGGATTTACAGTGCAGCAGTTGGCGCTCCTTCCTCAATATTCTTCAGCACTTGTGCAAAATTTAGCAGCCACAGCTTCTAATGCTGGATCCTCAGAACCTATGGCGGGTTAGCTGGAAGAATCAACAACTGTATCCAGTGCAAACCAGTCTTCCTCTTTTAATCCCATTACTTCAATTATCTCAAACCACCTAAAGTAACGGAAGCAAGGCTATGTGCACGTACAGCCCTGGCATAAGCATGTCCAGACAGAATCTTATCAACACTGTTGCCTCCTTTTCAAATTGAATATCTATAGCCACAATCGTTAATAGATACAATGATCACTCAGAAATACGTTTTTTTCTTCTTTTTACTTTGTTTACACATTTCCAATAGCTCTTCACAAATTCCCAAAACGATCACAAACAAATTTATTGAAATTTGGACAAGATAACGTCTGTCGGGTCAGCTAGTTTAAAATATAGAATAATAAGAATGTATAGTATACACATAGATATGTTGAAAAATGAAACTTATGAGGCAAAAACCTGCATTTTTCTAGTTTTTCTTACATTTTGACAAATTTGTTCCATCTTTCAACTGCTGTATCTCGGTAAGTATTGGGTCAACAGATAATTTAGACCAATCAAAATTGAAGGAAATGCTCTACAACTTTGCGTAAAGACGTTTTTCTCGAAAAACGCATGATTCAGGAGATATAAGCAAGAAACCGAAAAAAGTCCGAAAATTTCGAGGTTTTTGGGCCCTCCCCGAGTTAGCACAGAGTTCTCGAGGTCGAAAACTCAGATTCCACAACCCATACCATCCCCAAACAATATCCCAAAATTTCATTAACTTGGGAATTGTGTCCAGGTAACCCCCGTCATTAAGTACCTGCCGATCCGACTAAATATTCTCACATCTTCTAACAGTTTTGCTATGTGCAAAGGAAAAGAAAATTTATAATAGGAGGCAATTAAAAGGTCTCTTTCAAAAAAGCAAAAAGAAGAGACTTGAATATTCATCAAGTAGTAAGAAATTGAATTTATGTTAGTTCAGCATCTGACGACTTAAATTAAACCGAAAACCAAGGAAAAAAGTAGATTGCATTAGATCTACAATAAGCGTCGTCTTGACTTCATAAAAATTGTACCGCGTAGCAGTGTTGGGTAAGTTACTCTAAAAAAGTAACTAAGTAAGTTAATCAGTTACTCGGCAAAAAAGTAACTGAGTAAGTTACTAAGTTACAGAATTATAAAAGTAACTTGAATAAGTTACTAAGTTACCATAAAGTAACTCGTTATTTTTTAAGTTACCTTTTTTTATGAGAGGCTACTAATCTACATGCAATTACTATCAACAGAAACACATATTTATAAACAACTGTTTATTAGTAAATATTTTATAAGGTATAATCTTTGTTACTAGTAAATTAGATTCCTATTTATACATTTCTGTCTAATTGCTTTAATAATAATTACATTTAAAATTTTGTATCAGTTAATTTTGTACGTTTGAACTGGAGAACGTCTTTTGCAAGGCTGAACAATCATTCTACTGGAGCGCTGCAAGGGAGAACAGTATTATATTTAATAAATATTTTCCTAATCTTTGGAAATTTATCTAAAGTTGTTAAATTAGATGAATCGCTAGGGAATTAATAGTAGATTGTTTTACAAGATAAGAAAAATAAGAGTTTTCCAGCGAATGTAAAAGTTTTACGTGAGCATGAAAGAATCAGTTTTCGAATGTGTTGAACATGCAATTTTTTCGTGTAGTTGATAAAAAATTCTTTTTAAATCATTTTGGTCAAAGTATGGAAGTGCAATATTTACTGTACTGTAAAATATAAATAACCATTATACATTATAGACCTAACTTGAAAATGAATGACTGTTATTAATTCATGTAGTTTAAATTTAAACTGCAGTATCCTATAGCAGCTACATCGCGTATTCGGTTACTTATTTCAATTTTTTGTTAAAATATTGTTTCGTTATTATTGAAATATAGAGACGGTAAATGTATTTTCGTCTGAATTAGATACCCCCAACCTGCGCACAGGCGTTAGGACTGTACTTCCCAGTAATCCACATACCTGCTCAGAGAGCTTCTAGTTGTTCAAAGATTAAAGATTATTGGAAAAAACTGTCCGTCAAATATTATTTATTATCGACTAAGTACGAGAAGGTATTTATGTCGTCGGTATTAGCATTTTCATACTAAAGCATTCGAAATTTCCACAAATTCTTGAGCTTCAGGTATAATCATACCTCCATAATAATCCAGAAAATTCCGAAAATTACAACATTTCGACACAGGGCCTATGTGCAGTTGCTACAGTGGGCGTGTTCTTAATATTGCCAGTTGCACAGCAGCGTTGCCAGACCTGGTACAATTCTACAAATCTGGTACATATTGAAACCGTTTCTACAAAAGTACATTTTTAATATTTCTGGTACATTTTCATTCTCATTTATTAGACGAAACTCTCAAAAATAAATTAGCAGATCAGTCGGAGAAAGCGGAATTGGTAGACAAAATCCGGCGTCAATCCTATTTATTTCGTACAGTGTAAATCTGGCAACAGGGCTAAAATCGTCGTGTTGACAGCTGGCCTTTAGTTTACGAAGATGAGTGAAATAATAAAAAAACGGGTGAATTTCACTCAGCGGGAAAAGGAAACCCTCATTTCTGTTGTAGAAAAATGAGTATTCCTTATTATATTTTCCATTTTAATTTTGTGTGTTGTTACTTAGGTGCTCTTGTGTGACATAACGTAAGATTTGCGTGAAAATTTTATCTGGCAAAAACAGAGGCAATCAATGCGTTTCGCACTGCATAATTTTCATTCTTATCAATCCTATTAACGACATAATTTTACAGTACATTATAATTGCAGATACCTTCTTTAAAGGAGAAATTGGTGGAAAAAGAAAAGCAGCTAAATGAAATGAAACAAGAAATCCTCGACAGTAGACAAGTCTTGTCTGAAAACTGGAAAGAAGCTGTAAGTGAAGCTAAAACGCAATACGAACCGATTGATAGCGCGCTAGAGGTGAATTTATTAAAAGTGACGCTGTAAATACCTTCATTAACTATTGCGATTTCAGATTCTACATAGTATACAAACTGTAGTTCAACAGTGTCCACCGCTAGCCAAGCTGCAGAGAGATTTAGAAGAAACAAGCTTTCAGAGCGACCTACGCAGTGCTCAAAATTCTGTAAATATAAATACGTCATAACTCATAAACAAAGCAGGTTGTATTGAAAACACCATTTGGTTATCGCGTAACTACCTCCTATCATAAACATTATCAAACTCTGGGGACCTGAAACCTGAACGCCTGAATACTGCAAACGCATCAAGCTATAAAACAATTTTTTATTTGCTTACATCTCTAAAGGTTTAAAACAAGAGGCGGCGCCTTTAACCCGCCCGATCGATAAAGATAAACGTTTTACTACTTTTTATTGCGATTAGCAAGCAGTCCGGCATATTTCTTTCTTTCTACACTTCTTAATAAATACCTCTTAATTTCCAATACATAACACATAATGTACGGTCGGCGCCTTAGAAATCAGGCACTACACACTATTATGATATATTTTGCATGTATTTTTTAAGTGTATAAACTGGGTTTTTACAGTTATTATGGTTTTAGTTGTTACGTCAGATTGTTTATTGTTTGTCAATTATGAAATGCCATCCCACATTAATGAAGTAACCGGAGCAAGAATACTCCAAAGACTAGAAGAACATATTACGTGTCCCGATTTCTAAGGCGCCGACCGTACATATTATGTTTTGGTTCCTCTGCTATCTGCAAGTTACGATGTCGATGCAGATGACGGTGAACCGATGTCGATGCAGATGACGGTGAACCGGCAAACCGGCTGACTTAATCGAAACGAATCGAGAGCCAAAATGTATTCGAATGATTATTCAAATAATCAGTCGGTTATTAATATGATTCGAATGCAAATAATTCGGTTATGAAAATTGTCCGGTTATGCCCATCACTAAATTTAATCGTAGACAGTGCGGACAGTAAAATAATTCAGCATAGGCAAAATACATGCCTGAGGTTTATTCATGGTGTTAGAAAATTTGATCACATAACACATAAACGAAATTAAATGGTTAAATATGCACAATCGTAGAATACTTCATTCAGCCACATTGTTTCATAAAATTATCTCAAATAAAGTACCCTCGTATTTAGTTAATAAAATTGATTTTAGATGTGATGTTCATAGTGTTAATACGCTAAATAGAAATCTAATTACGCCTCCATATCACAAAACTGCAATGTATGAGCGATCCTTTTCTTACGATATAGCTTATTTATACAATTCTTTGCCGGAGTATCTCAAAACCTGTTCACCTGAGAAATTTAACTCTAATCTGTTTAAAATTCTACTTAATCACCAAATCGGTGCAGCACAATCACTCCCTTACATATATGTTTAACATTACAATAGTATTAATGGTCTACAGTTAGTGTCGTTAATTATTTAATATTTGTTATCTAAGTGGAAAAGCAGATGCTATTTTAAATTGTAATCTGAATTTGCCCTTTTGGTGGTGAAATGGGGGTTGTCGAAATTAAGTGTCTTTATTGCGCAAAGGACATTAGCATAGATGACCAAAATGTTCTAAAATGTGCAGATGTACAAAAAAAGGATGAAGAATTTAAATTAGATCATAACCATGGCTACTACTACCAGATACAAATGCAACTCGCAATTACTGGAGTTAATTACTGTGATTTTGTGGTATGGAGTAGTAAAAATTTTTTCCGTGAAAGAATACATTTCAATGAGGTATTTTGGGAAAAAGAAAGCGTTATTGCTATGAAGTTTTTTAACAATGTGATTATGCCAGAACTTCTCGGTAGGGCATCCAATCCCGGAATCCCGAAGTGTCGGTATCCCGGGATCCGTAATTTTTTTATCCGGTATTTCAATCCCGGTATTTTTCCCCAATACCGGACAATACCAGAATTTTCGATATTTTTGGGATTGCTTTTGTGTGCACTGCGTCGCAGTTCGCAGAGTCTGCGAGTCGCCTTACCCGGCCTGGCCGGCGCCAGACATGGAGCAACATGTTGATAGATAATAATTAGTATGGTTCATGGTAGTAGCAGTTAGCAGATGCGTCCATAAACGGCGTAAACTGTGTTCAGTTGTGTTGTCACTGTTGCTTGCATATTTACTTACCTATTATATACCTATAATACTAGAAATACCGGTTCTGAAAAAAGGGAATCCCGGTTTGAACACCGGAAATCCTGATATTGAATATCGGAATCCAGATAAAAAATTTTCAATACCGAAATCCCGGGATTGAAAATTCAGTTCGGTATTGGATGCCCTACTTCTCGGTAAATATTTCACAAATAAAGCAGTTAAAGATGCTGCAGCTAATACTGATTGGAATGTATTCAAAGAGTCGTTAAATGTTAATAATAGTATAAATTTAATGTTTTGTAATAAAAGTAGTAGTACGGAAACAAGGACCACTGCTCTCGTAGCCACGCAAACTAAAGATAACAGTATATATTGTTTGTGTAAGGGTCCTGATAATGGAACGCCTATGATTGCTTGCTGTAATTTGCACTGTTCCGTGGAATGGTTTCATCTGATTTTTATTGGTTTAACATCTGTACCTAATACTGAATGGCATTGCCCTTTATGTAGTATAAGTGAAAGTAATAGTATTTTGTATTATATTGGTATTGGATTATAAAATAAAAGCAAATAAATATTTGATCGATTTATTTGTCACTTTAATTGCAGTACTGTAAAATGAGTAAATACAAACATCATGTTTTTAAAAGCACGACCGCTGCGATATGTGAAAAACGCAGGTCTATTTTTAAATAAGTAACCGAATGCTTCAGGTAGCTGCTATAAAACACTGCAGTTTAAATTGAAACTAAATGAATTAATAACAGATTCATCCATTTTCAAGTAAGGTCTATTCTATAATGTATATTGGTTATTTATATTTATACAGTACAGTAAACATTGCTCTTCCATACTTTGACCAAAATTATTTAAAAAGATATTTTTGTCAACTACAAGGAAAAATTGCATGTTCAACACATTGGAAAATTCCATGCTCACGTAAAACTTTTACATTCGCTGGAAAAATCTCACTTTTCTGAATTTACTATTAATTCACTAGCGATTTAAGAATAAAATTAACTCGCTAGCATATAAACATTATAAACAGTTACTTATGGTTGCTATTATAGAGATAATAATAATAATGGCAGTTTAACATCACAAAAAAATAATAATTAATCGAGTTATTTAACAATATCAGTAACGGCGTAACTGGAGACTTGAGTTACCGCATTTATATTTTTATGACGCTCAACGGCTTAAACCTGAAAAAAACACAGATTGCAGGCAGCTGAAAATTATTTCGGTGGAACAAATAATTCTGACATATAATCTCATAAGTCACAAGAGCATTAATACTTTCCGGATTTTTTTTTACTGCGTTCCAACAACGTCATATTAATTAGGACGCCTTCCAGGGGCGAGCTTTCCTTTCCAGAGACTTTCCATTTGAAAATATATTTTTGGAACTTTTCCTGACTGCCGATCTCTAGCGTGCTTTTAAAACTTTCTTTAGTGCAACAAAAGTTATTAAATTCGTCCTACATTTTAAATGATGCATATGCCGCGGGTTTCAGATAGTTTCTTAAATACTACTCATTAAAAACTGAAGAGTTAAAAATATTTTACATTTGTAGCATGAAAATGTAACTTGTCACATATTCAGTTACTTAAGTTACTAAATATTTGTAACGTGTTATAGTTACAATTACTGAAAACACAAAAGTAATTAAGTTACTATTAAGTTACTGAAAAGTAACTAGTTACCAGTAACGAGTTACTTTTACTTAGTTACACCCAACACTGCCGCGTAGTCAGAACAGACAATTAACTCAGCCACTCGAAAATAGATTTTGTCAAACTAAGCTGGCAGATCGTTTTCATGATAACTAACGAGGCAATTAAAAGTTCTTGTATTAAAAATTGACACATTGGTTTATGAAATTGTTTCCTAAGCAATAAGAAGACATGTCCTTGCTTAAGCAAACAACACCAGGACAAACAATATATCATAAAGTGGTATATTTTTCCTACGTCTGCTGCACCTTCTATATGCTGTACATATTAGGATAACAAAATAAATTGTAATGCGGCGTTTACCCGTGACCTATACTTTACTATAAATTTAGATTGCCCTTTTTGCTAGTTAACTCAGTTGTAGATGCGCTAGGCCCGCTTTTACCTCAGTGCAGTTAAGTCAAATGTCAATATAGGTTGTTCTGACTTAGTTGTTATCACCTATAATGCAGTAATCATACATGCTGTAACTACGATAGCAGCAGTGGACTGTAATTTTGATTAATCGAGAGCTACCAAATTATTTATGGCGAGGGTACGCGCAACAATTAGGAAGTGTATTGCCACCTACCTTTAATCACAGCTGCTGCTCTCGCGTCCAGCCTGCAGCCGCGGCAAGCGTTACTTCTAGATGGAATTCTCGAAGATCTTTTGCACATACATTCTTTATTTAGCAGGACAGTTTTTACATACACAAGAATAACATTACGAACACGACAGCGCCTGCAATATTTCACGCGACGCGCTAGAGCTCAAGAACCACGCTACGCTCGCGATTGTTTTCGCGCGACTTTAACGCAGCCTTCGATATTGGGCAGACAGCTGAACTTTCCTATCTTTAACGCGACCCTCGCTCTTACCAAAAAACTAACTGCAACGCCTGGAGGCCTAAACATCCTCCCCCACCTTGGAGAGACCAGGTCCAACAAACAACAACACAACTAATCTAATTGACAACAATACAACAAGAAGACGTTTCTCCAAGCCCAATACCAATCCTATCGAAACAAGGAGAAAACGCAACAACAACATTAAATTCTACTCAATCGGCAACGGAGACAACTTTACCACTGCACGCGTAAAGATGCCACGAGCCGTTTTTACTTCCGCTACGCGGACTACACCATCGCTACGCGGACTACACCATCCGGTCCAGGAAACGTTCTCGTAACTCGGCCTAATCGCCATTGCAAAGGAGGGATGTTGTCCTTCCGAATGAGAACCAACGTGCCCTCTTTCATATTCGGACACCCTTTCGTCCATTGGTGACGTTGTTGCAGTGTACATAAGTAGTTCTTGTGCCACTGATTCCAAAAGGAGCGGTAAATTTGTTGAACGAGCTTCCATCGACGAAGGCAAGTAATGTTCTCTATATTACTGTTTGGCTCTATCATGGTTACAGGGGGTTCCAGTAGGAGAAAATGGCCAGGTGTCAGCGCCTCCAAATCATTCGGGTCGCTGCTCATCGGTGTCAAAGGCCGGGAATTCAACACTGCCTCCACTTGCACTAGAATAGTGTAGAACTCTTCGTAGGTCAGAATTTGGTTACCGATGACCCGGGCTAGCAAGTTCTTTACACTCTTAATTCCTGCCTCCCAAATTCCACCGAAATGAGGGCTGGAGGGGAGATTTAAGTGCTAGGCAATGCCTTTGTCTACCAACTCTTGCGACACGGTCTGATTGTACGCATCGGACGTGACTATCTGCTTCCACTCGGCCAACTTGCGCTTAGCGCCGACAAAGTTGGTGCCGCAATCACTATAAACTTTCTTGACGGTTCCACGGCGAGCCATGAATCTTCGAAAGGCACCTAGAAAAGCTTCTGTCATCAAATCCGACACCAGTTCCACATGAACAGCGCGAGTCGAGAAGCAGACAAACAGACAAACGTATGCCTTTAGGATCCTTGCCTTTCTCAATCGTCCCATCGTTATCTCGAAAGGTCCTCCATAATCCAAGCCTGTTACCAAGAACGCTTTGACTGCCTGGAGCCGAGCAGCCGGTAAATCTCCCATCATTGGTTGGATGGGCGGTGGTTGAGTTCGAAAACAAGTCAAGCATTTTGCGAGACGCTTGCGAATGGCGTCCCGACCAGCCAAAATCCAAAACTGGGCCTGTATAATGCAGTGCAAATTTTGAGGACCAGCATGCATGTAACTGTGGTGATAGTAGTCTATTACCAAGTTTGTAAAAGGGTGTGATTTTGGTAAAATCTTGGGGTGTTTCCTTTCAAAATTAATGGAGGAGTGACGAAGCCGCCCTCCAACACGTATAATTCCTTCAGAGTCAAGAAACGGGTTCAACCTCCGCAAACGATGTGAAGGGTGACGGCCAGCTTGTAGCCGATTAATATCCTCCGAGAACTCATCCCATTGCACCTTCTTTATGCAAATCTGAAGTGCACGACTAAGTTCTTCAGCAGTTAAAGATCCAATAGTTCGGTTACCACGAGACCTTAAATTACCAATATACCGTAGCATCCATGCGACGATGCGTTTTAATTCAAATAAAGACGAAACCCTTGAAATAGCCCTATCGATTATGCTATTCTTTTCGAGCTCCTGGCTAGCGTCACAAAGCAACGTCAATATTCGAGCTTCGGGTTCGGATTCTGGGTGCTCCTGCCTGAGTTTGGAAAGAGAAGGCCAATTGTCCCTGGATTGTTTCAGCCAGTCTGGACCATAAATCCACAGTGGATGCGCTAATAGCTTTTGAGGAAATAAACCACGGGAAGCACAATCGGCTGGATTAAGAGCAGAAGGCACATAGCAAAAATGAGATGGAGCAACGAGCAATTGAATTTGACTCACGCGATTCGCCACATAAGTCTTCCAACGGTTGGGTTGTGATTGAATCCATCGCAATGCCACGAGCGAGTTAGTCCAAATATTCACGTTGGATATGGTACACTGCCCCTCCAAAAGTGACCTTACATAATTCAAAAGTTTGGCTGCCAACAATGCCCCACAAAGTTTGAGCCTAGGTAACGTTACCTTCTTGAGAGGAGCAACTTTGGATTTGGCTATGACCAGAGATAAATATACAACCCCATTTGGTTGTGTTGCTCGTAGATAAACAACAGCGGCGAAACCTTTCTCCGAGCTGTCTGAAAAGGTATGTAGTTGGAGGTCAATAGCCTTATCCACTCGCAGATTGCGTGACAACTTGAAACCAACTAATAGTGGAAGCTCCGTCCGGAATCTGGACCACTGGTGGCAAACATTCTCCGGCGGCTGATCATCCCATTTTAAGCCCAATTGCCATAAGTATTGCATTAACCATTTTCCAAAAAATGTGATTGGGCTCAGAAATCCCATAGGGTCGTACAACCTTGCAATGTCCGAGAGAATTGATCTCTTGGTGATTGGCTGATGAAGAGAATCCACCTGGTACGAAAAACTATGCGTCATTGGCCTCCACACTAAACCAAGAATTTTTGCGGCTGGTTCCTCGGTGCTACCGAACGACAATGATTCTAAGGGCATAGCACAATCTTCCGGAACCAACAGATCCAACAGTGGTTTTACATTCGTCATCCATTTTTTGAGCACAAACCCCCCATTTCGCAACAAAGTGACCAATTCTGTCTGCAAGTTCAAGGCATCATCAATGGACTGCACCGAAGCTACTATATCATCCATATAGGTATTAAATTGAATGGCATGCGCAGCCCTGGGAAACTCAGCTCCTTCTTCCTCCACGAGTTGATGCAAAGTTCTGATGGCTAAGAATGGTGACGAAGACACTCCATACGTCACGGTAGTTAGGCAAAACTCCCGCAACGACAACTCAGGTGACGATCTCCAAAATATTCGCTGAAAATCCCAATGCTTCTTTGCAACTTGATTATTACGATACATCTGCTAGATGTCAGCGACTACAACGAATTCATAAAGTCGAAAACGAAACAAGATGTCAACAATGTTTGATTGTAATTTAGGTCGAATATGTAGGATTTGATTTAGGGATGACCCACCGTTACCTTTCATCGAGGCATTGAACACCACACGAAATTTGCTCATTAATGAATCTTTTCGAAAAATACAATGATGTGGGATGTAATAAGCAGAGCCACCTTCCGACTGAAGAGGCTTTGCTTCAACCATATGCCCCTGCAGCAAGTAATCCTCCATAAATGCCGTGTACTGATCC
The DNA here is from genome assembly GCA_940337035.1 of Agriotes lineatus. Lineage (NCBI taxonomy): Eukaryota > Metazoa > Arthropoda > Insecta > Coleoptera > Elateridae > Agriotes > Agriotes lineatus. The sequence continues at coordinate 2,201,689 of OW679198.1, read as the reverse complement.
TTGAGATCACTATTCCCTGCAATTCGCTTTTCTAGCATTTGGAATCGTTTGAGTGCTAAGGCCTTACTATCACCAATGTCGGCTGGCGAAGTTCGAAATGGTAGTTCCACAATAAATCGACCATCCAGCTGTCGAGACACTGTTTTACGAAAATGATCCTCACATTCTTTCTCCTCTTCACTGAGATCCGACGATACTGAAGGAGGCTCTTCCAATTCCCAAAAACGCTGCACCATATTATCCAATGGCTCATCGAAATCTATCTTAGTGCATAGGGATAGCTATGCTGCAGCAGTTTGAGCCAACCTACCAATTAAACAATATCCCTATACGGTACCTACAGCACTGGGTGACCCTGGTGGCCCTGCGATGACAGGCCCGACTACTACCGAGCTATACCATTCCGCCCCGAGAAGTATGTCGACCGGTTTTGACATAAAATATCAGGATCAGCTAGCTGAATGCCTTCTATCTGGGGCCAAACATGTTCTTCAAGGTTCATGGATAGACACCTAGCAATCGCTTCAATTACCAGCGCCTCTACGTTCAGGGAATCCTGTTCGGGACGTTTCAGTGCGCAACAAATAATTTCTTTCGCCACCGTAGATGCCGTTTGAGCGATACCAAACACTGGAACCAGAGTGGGCCGAGCCGGGAGATTCAAGCGCTGAGCAAACGATTTACTGATAAAGGTGCCCTCACTGCCACAATCAATTACTACTCTGGCCAACTGTTCCGTACCATTGCTATCGAGGACATATACTTGAACTGTGGCGAGAAGAACTGTACATTGAGGCTTTGTGAATGCCCAAAGAGACGAAACGGATGGTCCTGCGACCTGAGGTTCTAGCTGTGAACTACTATTCGATTGAAGGCGAGGTTTACTACCTTCCAATGTTTTAGAAATCGACTGATGAACCTTTTGGTCGGTACGAGTGTTCATATGCAGTAAGTTGTGATGTTTCGAATTACACTGCTCACAAGCTCTTGGCATAGGACATTGCCTGAGAAAGTGCCCTGGTTCTAAACAATTTAGGCACAACTTTAACGATTTGACTACTTCGAAACGATCACGATCAGTCTTTTGACAAAATTGTGTACATTTTTGCAAGTTATGATGATTCTTGCACAATAGACATCGCTCGTGGGGTTGCGAGGCAACTAACAAAGAGGTACTACCTCCACGAAGTGAATTTGACCATTGAAAATAACTCGATGAACTAGTGTTTGGCTTGGCCATCGATCTGTCTGTGCTAACAATTGAACTACTTGCCTCAACAATACGCGTTTCTTCATTTAACATGTTTACAAAATATGAAACTGTAGGATCGGCTGTAGCGATAATCAGTTTCTCCCATGTCTCCCTCAAGTGCTTGTTTAACTTCTTTGCTAGAATAAATAGCACTGGAACCGACCAACGATCAGTATCATGACCAATTGTTGTAAGTGCACCAATGCATTCGGTGACCGTGGTAGCTAAGGCTCGAATCGACTTTGCATCCCCTGTAGTGACCGAAGGTGCACTGAATAAAGTCTCTAAATAAGCATTAGAGAGCAGAGAACTGTCATTATAACGCGCGTTTAATTGATCCCATGCAGTGGTATAAGCAGCTGCAGTTAACGGCAATGACGAAATAAGTTGAAGTGGCTCACCACCTAAACATCTCCACAACTGCATGTGCTTGTAAACGTCAGGATACTGCGAATTCTGATGCACTGCCGCCGTAAATACTTCATTAAAGTTTTGCCAATCTTTAATATTACCGGAAAATATCGGTAAATCGAGTTTCAGAAGATTTATACCCGTCCCGGCGTGCGCTACTGGTGCCGCTGCGTTTGAAGAATTATCAGCGGGCCCTGGAAACGCTGCCAAAACAATTTCCTGAGCATTGTAGTAAGCGCTTTCGAACTTCTGTATGTCCTCTTGCAGATCCTGAGCTATACCTTGCTTGGCATTATAAGATGCTATTTTTAACATAGTCTCTTGATAAGTTTTAAGCAAAACATCCATTTCCTTACCCATAACTTGTAAACGGTTCTTTAACTTAACGTTCGTGATGTCTTTCTCTAAATCCACGGCAACCTTTTCGAGGCGAATCAGGCGTTGCATCGTGGTTTCCGCAACGAATTTTAATTCATTAATTACCCCCATGCTTGATTAGGCAAACGACAGTTACAAAGTAGCGAAAACAAATTGAAAAACTAATCAAAATTACAGTCCACTGCTGCTATCGTAGTTACATTGACAATTTTTTAAAATTCAATTCTAAAAACACCCTGTATATTAATTAATTTGGTTGATTTTCTCTAAATCTTAGTTTGAGAACAAGCAGGAGTGATTCCGAGAATATTAGCATCTAACTCAAAAAACTCTGTCATTTGCACCTTATGTGAACTCAATCCGCGAACACACTGTATACGTATACTAACATACCTGCATGAAAATACATAAGGAGGTTACACAATATTAATATAAAAGTGTTATAAGCTACCTACAATAGCTTGCACGAGCTTAATGCTAAATCTACATGCTTAGATATAGCTTAAATTGAAGTGTGATTGTCAATGCGCAACAGTAAGTAAAAAAACAAGTCTTGCGAAAAAAGGCGTACTCTCTCGCATAAATTCACATAATGCGGCTCTGCGTTCGGTAGCTTGAGATCAGGCTCACGCGATGTGTCAACAGGATTTTGCAAGCGCTTTGTTCTAACGTGCTAATTCAGCAAGTTCGCGTCCCTTGCTTTCGGCCGCTTAATGGCTCGTTGAAGCTGCTGCACAATTTGTTGCAATTCCTTCATAATTTACTGTTATGGTTTTCCTCCCAGTTTCCTGGACCCGGCATTTAAGCGTGGGTTATATTTATAATAACTAAACTTGCCTTATAGTTGCTCCAAATGATCTCGTGCATTAACTAAATCGACTGCTCCTTTGGACTTAGAATAACGGATTTCGGCGATGAAGAATATCGGTACCTCGTTGTTGATTACAAGGTAGTTCTAGCATCTCGCGGCTGTAGTTCGGCTCAAGAATAACGAGAAGTCGACTGCTCTTAACGCAGGCAATAGATAAACTCTTAATCGCACTTTATAATGTTTCACGTGGCGTGCCTTTGACGAACGCACCGGTCGCCTATTAGCAAGCGACTGCTTCGTCGCGCCTTTACGTTCATGCACTACTTGCTTTGTTCTATTAATAAACGCACGCTACGGTTGCATCAACAATTTAACCCGCTACACTCGTTGCAGGTTTGAAATGCATAATACGTTTTAATCTAATTATTACAATGTAAGAAAGATTGTTTGGCTTAAATCTAGCAAGGTGATTACAAATACCCAGGTGACATGTACTAGCCCGTTAAAAAACTAACCCTTTTCCAATTGGAAAGGTTTCGATATTTAATACTAATAACAATATTGAAAGTCACCATGGATAAAAACAGAAGTTTCGCCGCAAAAAGGCATACATTTTGTTTTTAGAGTCATACGATTAATAGCATCAATGGCGTAATTGAAAATAATTGATCCTAACAACTTCAGACATGAGACCAAATAGAGTAATTAATACGATTTAAGTCTTCTGGGACTGGGTATATTTTAACAAGACTGTTGAATTGTTTACATATTTAATCCACGTTATGAATTATAAATGTAAGCAAATTATGAATGCCGACTCGCTAATGAGCAAACTGTAAGTATGTATTTCAGACTTTTTTCTGCGTTTAAATGGGTATTTTTGAATTAAAATTTATAATGCATCCCGATTTAAAGGGCACATGGTACAATATTACCATCTACTGAACAGTGTTGATACAGTTGATTCTTTAGTTTTCAGCTGAAGAATTAGCACTTACCTTATATCAAATTACAAGTAGCCTAACGAAGTGTAATAAATAAACAAGGACTTATTTAGGGCACCTTTCCTTACAATAATTAACGTTTACTAATAATTTAGAGTTTTAGACAATAAAACACTTGTAAAACATTGAACTTTAGAAATTATCATTTCTAATACCTTTTCGGGCCATAAATTAACTATCACATGTGCTGCCCAATCTCATATTAATGTCTAATTTAATTAGGGGGTATCCCAACTCATCTTATTTCATAACCCTCAAACGATATTTACCAAACCGTCAGCCCATTGTATGAATTTAACGTTTAAAAGATAAATACCATAACACTGACTGTAAATCCAATTACATCTAAGTTTATTTCTTTATACTAAACACCAGAAATTGATGTTAGAATTGCAGAATACCAATACGATGTGATCGCTAGCTGAAGTAATAACAGTAACTGGAATCTGCTTTTCTCGGAATCTGCTTCCCGGAACCTGGTTTTCACATTTACTAAATTGCACAAGCGAAGCCGAAACACACTCTTAGTTTGTTCTCAAATTCACTAACTTATGTATGTATACGTATATGCATTATCAATAATCTCATTTTACCTTGCGATGTAGATGCTGCTGCTTTATGCGCTTGCATCTGGCGGTACAATGCTCAACTTAAAAGTAAGCGTACCCAATCACTGATTTGCTTTACCTCCACACAAACTTATGTGAACAGCCTCCTCTTACTTTTATTATGTACCCCAAGGCCGACTGGATCAAACAAGATTTGCCTTTTTCATCTCTTACATTGTTGCTAGGTTACTCAGAAGTTTGAATTTTAAATAATGCAAATTTAGTTCGCAATATTTTTCTATACTGTTTAATATCATAAAAGCATACCAAATGTTGGCTGCTGAATGGATTGGCATAGTTGAAATTGATGTGAGTATCGCAGTTTCCATAAAAAAATGTTTGTCAAAGTTATCCCGTGGTTTGGGGCTACTTTGCCACTCACTCAAAAACACACTTTCTATAGAAGAACTTGTTTAATAAATGCACTGGAATGGCAACAACCACTTAATAATGTATTCCATTGGGTAGGTGAGTAACACAAATCTTTTAAAACTAAGCAGGAACATAAAAATAACATATTGTTATTACAAAACAAGTTTTTGATAAAAAGTAAGAACCCAAGAAAAAAATCTTGGTACTTAAAATCTGAAATAACAAAAAATAATAAAATACAATTAAATTTCTAGATTCTGCGATCTCTCTAATCCTCATTTTCAGAAAGGAAAGTTTTTTCATGTCACTATCATCGATATCTGAAAATATATCATGAGCATCGTCATAGGAATCATCACTAGTGTTACCGCGAGACGAGACGAAACGAAATTTACCTATTCTAGATCTCGAACTTGAAAATTCTCTAACGTCAATTCTCGAATTTTAAATATATGCTGAGCTTACCGAAATGAGACTGCCGTTATTTTAGGGTTATACAGTCTCAGCATAATCCTACAATAATCGCGTGCTTCATGCTTGAATGTTTTGGAGTTCCCCTGATGACATTTATGGGGCATTGTACTTGAAAGAGCAATTCGGCGATTTTCCTATGTAAACAAATAGTCTGACACACTTGCTAACGTACGTACACACTACACAGTCATTTGTTCACGTTTTGTAATGCAACATATTGTGAATATTGAGTGTTGAATTTATGAGAATTGTACAGTTGTAGCTTAGGTATTTTATTTCTCAAAGACTTATTAAGAAATATTCGAGATCGAAAAATGTTAATCTCGATCTCGAATTTCTAGACGTGATCGAGAATTATTTTCTCTGATGAGCATTTGATCACTTTCGTGTGGCTTAATTTTTTGATGTACATGTTTCCAATCGCTGATCCCCCAGCAAATGAATTACTTTCGTTTGTTTTCGTAAGTGTTAGACAAACAGAGCAATATAATTCATAATTCATTATAACTGAACCAAAATCGGTCTTGACCTTTTTCTCTATGGAGTACTTTTTTTGAAAAGTGAAAGTTAGTGAATGAAGAAGAGGGCTATATCTGGAACAGCAGGCCTAACAAAAATATTTAACGATTTCTTCACTTCTTCGTCGTCGTCATTTGAATCCTTTTGTAATTGTTGGCGAAATTGAGGCTGCAACTATTAGTGCGTCTGCATATGCTTGTGTTTTCTCTTGAATAAACTGAAATGAAGTAGATAGTTATAGTGAGAAAATCAGAATCTTTGTTTCTATGGTACTTGTCTGTCCATCAGCTTGCTGAAAATATTTAGTACGTTTCACACATTTTCTAGCATATTTTGTTAATAATTTTCTTATATTTTCGCTCCCTCAAGTATTTTTCTCCATATTATTAATTATTGAATTATACAGTGCCTACAGAAATGATCGAACGTCATTATTTTGGCGCCAATTATTTTAACTATTTCATGTTGGCTACTCGTGCAGTGTTATGTTCTGACGTTGAAATATTTCATTGGCATTCATTCTTTGTGCAAGGTGTTGTACGAAGTTTACAGTTTTACGGTTTCAGTTATTGTTCTGTGGTTTCAGCGTACTATTCTTTTTCCTTGTACAAAAACCATTTCTCTAATTGACGTATTTGAGTTTGGTGTAAGTATTCACACTAGTTGAAAAAATTAAGGTTATATTCTTATTTTAGATTACAAATTATAAACATGCCGTTCACACCTGAACTAGATGCTTTTATTCTAATGGCTCACTTTTGCAGTGGAACCCGAAATCAGCATAGTCCATGGTCATATTCCATTCAGTCATTCATCGAACAATTTGCTGAGGCGTTTCCAGGTGTGCAAATCAATTAAGATGCTTTTGCCCACCATAAGCGGATTATTATTCACTGCTTCGGAGACAAAAACTGCATCTGTAAAAGTAAATCAACAGGCAGACCTACTGTTTTAACCGAAGAAAAGGTAGCTGACATTAATAATCGAATGCAACTAAGCCCGCACAAATCAGTTTCCACATTGGCTGCCCAAAGTGATATGTAAACAATAAATTGCTCATTTATAGCGAAATTTGCGCAGTTCCTTTGTACTTAGGTATTTCTGTTGGATCGTGTCATAAGGATTTAATAAAAGATATTCACATGTATCCGTACAAGATAACAGTGAAACAAGAATTATATTTGCAAATGATTGGAAATCACGAATGCAATATTGCCAATATTGGTTTAATAAACATTTTCCTGATCGACTTATTAGTCGTGGAAGGTGGCCTGCGCGCTCACTAAATTTGACACCATTAGATTTTTATTTATTTCAGCATGTAAAAACTAAAATATACAGAAACCGTTTATATACCTACACTAGGAAAATTACAGCAAGCTATTCAATAGGAAATACAAAATATGTGAGGAGGACTTGCGGAAAGTATTTGATAATATAAAACGACGGATTAATTTGTGTCTACAAAATAATGGTCAACATTTTCAACAATTTTTATAGACAATCTCTGTATCCTTATTGTGGCTTGATTTAAGTCGGCTGTCAGTTGACTGTAGTGATCAATTCATCATAACTTCAGAACAATAAGATAAGTGTTTCCTGTTTTTCACTTAATCTTAGCCCTCCCCCTTAATCCGGCTCTGATTTTGTATCAATGACATGTGTAGGTACCTACAATAAAAAATGTATTGTATAAGATTATTCCGGTTTACTTTAGTTTATTCCTTGCGAGGTAAAATTTTATGATTTTGAATAATTGAGACTGTTTTCACAAGAGCTAGGTTGATTTGAGTGCTGTGTTATTTATTTTCACTGAATGAGAAATTAATAAATGGTAACATAATAAATTATTAACCCCCCCCCCCCCAGTACCCACTCGGACGCCACTGCCACAACAACTAAAAAGTTAAATGGGTTGCCTACATACGTTCGGTCATTTCTGAAGACACTGCACGTATAAACTGACGACAATAAAAGTTATTCACAACATAAACACACACATCTGTGTATCTCTCTCTATGTATCTCTAAGTTAGCTTTAGTTGCAGTAACCTACGCCATCTAGCCCACAGTAACTAATTACATTTTTCTATAACTAATGACAGTTTGCTATAAATAAATTTTCAGTTACAGAATTATACAGGGTGTCAGGAAAGTTAACCGTGTCACTTCTGGAGATGCTAGGGGACGCTATATGGAGTTGAAAAGTCCTAATCCATTTTTGGCTTAGAAGCATAGTTTTCGTAAAAACGAATGTTGAAAATTAAAAAGAAAAAGTTAAGAACTGCTGTACTTTGCCTTAAATTGGAGACTTGACGCAGTGTCTTGAGATAGGCTGGGAAAACAATTGTCACAAATGCCGTCTACATACACAATTTATTAGCTTTTAGAACACTTTTAAAACGGAGTTTGATAATTTTAAATCCAACAATGAAGACAAAATATCGACGTACTCACAGACCCAACATCACCAGAACACCATACACTTAAAACATATCAGCATACTCCTGCACGGTGTATATTTTTACTACAACAAACAAACACGCAATTATTTATACATTGACATTAATTGACAAAATAAACATCAAAAACTAAAAACGCAGTAGGTACCATACAGTGGTTCACAAAATTTGCGGTACCAATTTCAACAGTGAATCCTGAAGAAATTATGCTTTTAAGCCAAAAATGGACTAGGACTTTTCGACTCCATATAGCGTCCCCTAGCATCTCCAGAAGTGACACGGTTAACTTTCCTGACACCCTGTATATTAAGATAGAATATATAATGTAATAACATATATTGCTGTGTTAGAATTGCAGCGCAAATGAGAAAGTTAAAAGCAAGAGATCATTCCCCTCGAATTGTGACCAAATAGATAATTTAAAAACAGAGATATTTCAAATATAAATACGTAAATTGTAACTCATTTTCATTTTATATGAGTACATGTAGGGTGGTTAGATGTGGCAGAATAAAAAACCGGACAGGATTTTGTTGCAGATTTATTTTAACCATATTGCACCGAAATTACAATGTGTCAGAAACACGAGAAGGTATCTGGCGGTTTTCCTAGCTTTTCTAAACCGACAGATACTACCTGAAAAACCAAACTGTTCGGTCGAAAACTGAACATATATGGCAACCCTATTAGGTACATGGTGCCCACGGATTACGTTATTTAATAAACAGAGCGATTACAAACTTTTATATGAACAAAAATAAATTACTAACATTACATCTTAACAATTTAATTTTTAGGTGGTAAATTTTCTCCAATTAGTGTATTTTAACCTCAAACGTAAAATGTTTATTTCTAAACGTCGATGTAATTCATCTACGTTCCGCAAAGAAACTTAGCTAAAAACTTTCGAATTAAACGTTAAACAAAAATTGAAGGAATTGATTATAAATGTGCTTAGTATTATAATGTTGCATGACAGTAACGAACGACTGGTCGATAGAACAGTGTAATTAAGTAATTGGGATTAGATCTTTAGGGCACTAAATCAAGAGAAAACTCTTTTATCCAAGCTAATATTCCTTTAACAAGGTAACTAAAATAAAGTTAGCAGTTGTAGAGAATTCATCAAAGAAAAACGATTAACTGTGACTTAATCGGATTTAATAAGTATTGTGTTCGAACTTCTGACCTGATGTAACAAATTAGATATGCCTGATTTTTGTTCTGTATCGCCATTGTAAAGTACCAATCTCAATTAACTGTAAGTGCAACAATTGTTTTTTCACGTACTGTAGAGAAATAAACTGCATTCCTAAATACAAAATCATTTTGAAAAGTGGTATTTTTCTGCTTAGCTTCGCCTCGATTAAAAAGCTCTCGCCTTGCACGAAAAAAGTACACTTTTCCCAATTCCCAACATGTACAATATACAGTGACCGCCAGAAAGTCGGCAGCATATGGGAATTTTTTAAATTTTATATTTTTCAAAAAAACTTTATGTGACAATAATGTGTGCTTGTCTAAAAATCTATTTAGCCCCTATCATATATACCGAGTGATTTCTACTTAATTAGAAAATGGCGTTTTCCGTAAGTGTCAAAATCCAAAAAGTGCTATTTTTCGGAAATGAAGTGAGATTTGAATGAAAATGTTTTTCTCTTACTGAAAAATCTCAAGATCAGAAAACACCTATTTTTCCTTTATCTAAAATTCAGTTTGTCAATTTTTTAAATTTTTTTCAAAATTTCTCACACCAAGACTTAATTTTACAATTATTTTTTTAGGTAAAAACTTTAAAAATTTATATATGAAAAAAAATATTAAATGTTAATTACTCCTTAAGAATTTTTTATTATTTACCAAAAAGTAGATACTATGTTCGCATAATTTTTATGTTCTGATGCAAGGTGTTTTTTAGAAGAAATATTTTTCAATGATAATTAATATATATTTAAGTGGCTTCTAAAAACTCTAATCTACCTCTGTTAATAAATTGTTTTTACAAAAATATTCTAAATATTCTTTTACATTTGTCTACATGAGGAGACTTTCTTTATCCAGTCTACATGTTTTTTAAAATCTCCTCATTTAGACAATAGCCTCAGTATGAACGCAAAGTAGATAATAGCTATTTATGCAACAAGTACTATACGTTGAGGCTTATGCACGAGACATGAAAATTATAAAACGAAATCGAAGGCATGTCTCGCGCATAAACCACTTTTAGCACGAGTTGCATACAATATTTTTTCTACGACCTTAAATTTACTGTTATTAATCCATAGATGTCGAAGTAACAAAGGTTTGCATCTACGACAGTTATAATTTATGTCATAATAAACTGATGGCCTTGACGAGCAGGTGAATGTTTGTGGAGTCAGTACTGTCAAAGTCAGTTATCAAAGGTAATTATTAATACTACACATCTGACTGTATTCATTACATAACTCTTTAATTATTTAAAAAACACTTAACCCCTAACGCAAGGAGTAACTAGAATAACTTTACAATCTCACTTTCAGTTCGAAATTGTAGTTTTATAACCTCACTTCACTTTAAAACACATGTGCTAAAAGTAAACAGCAGATTTCTTTAAACACGCTAAATTATAAAACGTCACTTTTAGTGAAAAAAGCTAGCTCTAAAACTACTTTTAGTGGTGGTCGTAGAAAAATAAAATTATAGCATTGAATGTCATAATGTAGCTAGCTAGTGACTATTCCTGTTCGCAAAAAATATAATAAATGAAAATAATATAAAAGTCTAACTGTAAAATAATGTTCCATGGCCTCACTAGCAAATGTCAGCGTACCAAGGCTTACTTTGTTAAAAGTTGAAACACTAATTGTAGCACCATAAATACTTTAATTGAGTTTTTGTCATTTAAATAGTCGTCAAAAGCGACAAGAACTGTGATATTGTGATAAAGAGGCCCATCTCGTCTTATGCCGTTAACTAAATAAACACTTCGACTCCAAGCAGTTTTCAAAGTGCTGCAGCAGTAGGCAGTAATAGCGCGAGTTGTTCTACAAAACGCAGTTCATAATTCACGCCGCCTATAAATTCACAGCACACAGGCTTGCACGACATAAATTCCGTAAGCCCCAACAAATCTAAATATTATGAAGTGAGAAACGGCACGATAATTCAAAATTGACGTTCTATAGCAAAGCTGACAGAATAAAAACAAACGACAATGGAATGTAGTCTTGCCATCCCTTCCAGTGTTAGTTCATGAATCATCCAAGAGGCGGGTCGCCACGCAGACCTCGAAAAAACAACACACGCCCGCAATATGGCGGAGGCCGCAAGACAAGTGAATATCTGCCGCTGTCATCTGCCGCTAATGAACCATTGCAGGTGCTGCTATTTCGTGGCGGCGATGCCTCTTCTGAATGACGAAACTTCTTGCTCGAGTGCTCAGCGAGCGGCCATCCATCATGGGTCATCGACGATCGGCTCTTGTTACGCGTTTATCTTAGACGGATCAGAAAGGTGGCCGCATCTAAAAAGTACGCTGCAATTGTTTGTAGCAGAAACATGGATCACTTGTTTGACAATGTGTAGATTTGGTTATACGTATAAGCTATTAACGGGAGAGAACTAGACGTTTTTCGATATTCATCAAAAGGTAATTATGTATGTCGATCTCTATGGAGTGATGTAGCCAACGATTTAGTACGATTTAATGATCTCTGAAAAAAGGACAACGAAATATTAAGATGTAAACCTTACATCACCGTTAAGACACCTAACCATGTCATAACCAACTGTGGATTCCATTGAAAGTTTTAACATTTTATTTAAGATATTTATGTCTATAATTTTAATTATTAACCTATTGTGAGGTGCTTCCTATTTGTAATTACTATATTATCTTAAAAGGGTAAATTTATCAACTCTTTATTTGAAGAAATATTAGGTATAATTCGTTTGCGACTGTTATTTGTCCCTTGCGCTGCAATTATTGTCATAGACACCGAAACCGTGGTGGCTCAGGGTGCTCGCAATTATGCTAAGGGTGCAAAGCTCTCAGTGGCGGCTCGTGATGGTTGTATTTGGGGGGCTCCTAATTGTTAACAATTATTATTAAGCAAAAAATAATAGTTAATGATTCACCTTCTTGCCGGCGATGTGTTAATCAAATATAACAATGATTTTTAATTTTAATAGTCCAAAACAGAACAATAATTATTCAAACACAACATAAAATGTGCATAAGTGTTAAAAAATGAAACACGATAATTTATTCAATAATAAAAAATCTGGTGTGATACACTCACACAACTTCCTTTTACAGTGATCTTATAATTAGTCAAAAATTTCATTTTTAATTTTTAACCATTTGTTAAAAATTTTCAAAAATTACAAATTCTACAAAAACGGTACAAAATCGAGTGTTAGTTGAAGAGACACATTTTCTCTAGAATTTTAAGGTGAATTCAAAAATGTAATAATATACCGGGTGTTTTATTTAAAATAGGAGTTAATAAAAAAAATAGAAAAAAAAACAAAAGAAACCCACTTTAGAAGTATTCAACTGGAAAATCACCTATCTCACATCAATACACATTCAAAATGTAAGAAAAATGTAAAGTTTAAAAAAAATCGTTAGAGCCGTTTTTGAAAAAATCGAAAAAAACTGAAAAATCACAAGAGTAAACACCTACTTCCGGTTATGCGATTTTCTTCAAAAGCTTGCTGTCTCATCTACATAGTACACAAAACTTATATATGAAGTTTCAATGCCATACCTCTTTTCGTTTTTGAGATATTCTGTTCACAGACACACAGACAGACAGACAGACAGACAGACAGACAGACACACAGACCAATGAAAAAAAATATGTTTTTTGGGATCAGGGGACTCGAAAACGTGAAGATCTGTTGAAAACTCAATTTCGAATTTTTGGGGTGAATCCAATACTTCCTTTATAGTAGTAAAAGGAAGTAAAAAACAGCATTTATCACATCTTCAAATCCATTTGTTTTTCTTGTAAATGTCCACAGAAGTTACGAGTTCCAACTTTATTTTGCAGGTTGAAATTTAATCCAGTTTTTTTATTTTATCCTTTTCAGCTAACGGTAGGCTTTGGCTGAGAATAGTTATTTATGCAAGTTATGCGGGTACCTAGCCCGTGGAAAGTATCAAATCTATAATAAAACTTGCTTTTTCCTTGTACAGGTTTGAATGCACCAAGAAACGTCTACGAGTGTGGTGCAAAACTACATACTTAACACAGTTTTATTCAGTGTCGTGAGCAAAGTGCTATATGGCAGGAGTATTTAGAAGTTTCAGGCAGATTTCCTCATCCATCCTGAGGTAGTTAAACTGATCACCAGGTTCTAATTTTAATTCTATAAGCAAATTTACATGTGCCAATTCATTATTATATTTAACGTTTCTTTATCAAAACGTGTTTACATTTCTTCTTACTAATGCAAGCGCACGCCACTGCCATTAAACAGAGTTCATAGTCTGATAAATCAGACGAAGGTTTATACATACTATCAACTTAAAACTGCTGAAAAATCGCTACGTATGAGTTATTAAACAAACTACAAGAATTTTGCAAGGGTTTGGGTGCACATTCAAAAATGCACACGTTAGTCTCTGCATTTGTAGCCGGCTTAAAACCACGACTTCCTTCTCATTGTTCTGCAAGCAGTTTCACCAATAAGAATTAATTTATTGCCAAAACATTGTTCATTTTCAATTTCAAAGATTGCAACACATTTGCTTATAGGCGGCTGGTTTGACCCTCGGATTGCATTACATTTCGGGAGAGCAGTGTTTGTAAATAAGAGGATAATCCCAGAAGCTTAACGGCTGCAGCTCAGTTAGCTTTCGCATAACATTGAAACTGCTCACCTCCATTCTGCTGCTTCAGCGTTTTCGTCCTTAATTGCCATATACGTTTGAGTTCTATTTCGAATCGCTTTCATCAGCTGCCAGCCGTTCGGTGCATTGATACGAGCAAGTGTGTTGACACATAACTCACGCTATGTTGAGATACCTTGAGAATATAGTTCTTTATGTTTTAAGCGGTATCGAATAGCTACCTCTGGATCGCATTACTTAAACCTTGTTGTACTATTGCGGTAGGGTGGATGGTAAAATATACTTTCAATTATAGAATAATTATTTTTTTGTAATGTCATATAGGCTGTTGACGGCTGAGAAGCTAGCGCCTCTAAGAAGCAGCCGCCGCTGGAAGCACCCAAAGCACAAAGTGTTTGTTTAGTAACATAATACTGTATTAGATTTTACGTAAATGTTGAGTGGCCCATTCTTTAAGTTAAATTTGGTAGTTCAAGTCGTCTTTAACAGTATAGGTAAACGTAGATTTTGCATAGTTTTAGCACAATTTCAATCAAATAAAGTATTGGTTAAAAGGTAATAAACTAAAGTTGAATATCGCAAAAACCAAAACAATAATTTTATCAGGTATTAATGTAGAATCGGTTAATAAATTTAAAATTGAAAACTTGGAAATAGGATATGTATCTCAAGTCAAATATCTAGGAGTAATTATAGACGATAAATTAAACTTCAAAGCATACGTAGATTATGTAATTAAAAAGGTAGTTAAAAAATAGCCTTATCCAGTAGAATTTCTAACAAGCTTAGTAAACAGTCTAAAATTATGATTTATAAAACAATCATCGCACCGCATTTCGATTACTGTTCTAAGTATATTATTTTTATGTCAAGAAGAAGAATTGGCTAGAATGCAAAAACAACAGAACAGAGTAATGCGTATTATATTACGGCGTTTGAAATATACAAGAATTTCTGCTATGTGAGATTGTTTACAATGATTAAGTATGAAGCAAGGTATTTATTTCACTTCTTTGTTAGTTTTTAAAGCAGTCAATAACCTGTTACCAGAATATATGACCCAAAACTTAGTTTATGGTTGTGATATTCATAATTATAGTACTAGAAATAAGCAGAATGTTAGATTACCTATGCTTATAAAATGCAGTTCCCAAAATTGTTTCTTTTATAAAGGCTTCAAAATTTATACCAACCTTCCAATTGAAGTTAAACTTAAAATATATATCTCTCTCTCTGGGTGCCGTTGCAGTTTCTGAGGTTAGCCATCACCATGGCATATCTCCATCTATCACGCGCTGTATGTATAAGCGTTTCATCCCCAACCAATTTCTTATACTGCACATCAAAGATGTTTTCCTTCTTCTTCGCCCCCGCTTTCCTTCAATTTTCCCTTCTAGTATATATTGTCGTATTGTGTACTTTTCATGACGTAATATGTGTCCAAAATAGAATAGCTTCCTTTTTTTATTGTCTACCAGTTTCCTTTCCGTTCCAATTTGCCTTAAAACCTCGTCATGGCGCACTCTTTGTGCCCAAGAGACTTTTAGCATTCTTCTATATGCCAACATTTCGAAAGCTGCTAACCGATTAGTCATGTCCTTTTTGAGTGTCCATGTTTCACAGCCATACAATAAAGTTGACCATACGTAGCATTTTAGAAGACGCAGTCTTAGATTTAGATTAAGGTGACGGTTTCTCAATCTCTATTCTTCTCTTTATTTCATCTTTGCACTCCATTTTTAAGTTGATTATACGGCTTAAATATGTGTAACTACTAACTTGGTCAATTCTGATGTTGTTACTTGTAATATTTGTGTTGATGTTGTTCTTGCTTATGACCATGATCTTTGTTTTATTAACGTTTACTTTTATTTAATCACATGTTAGTATTTTCCTTATTAACTCGATCTAGTAGATTTTGCAGATCTTCCTCACCTCCCTCTATTAGAGCCGTGTCGTTAGCATATCTTATATTATTCAACAAAACTCCGTTTATTTTTATGCCTTCTGAGCTTTTTGCAAGAGCATTCTCTATTATCTTTTCTGAGTATACATTAAACAATACGGGCGAGAAAATACACTCCTGGCGCACTCTTTTGCTGATCTCCACTTCATCTATTGACTTATTAACTTGTTATTATTACCTGAGAAGCAAGAAAATGGAGATATATTTTAGGAGGACGAGATATATATCATTCGACTCAGCTTGCAGAGTATATTCCAAAAATATATAGAAACCGGAAATCGGATTTCTTTTCCGAGGTCGACTTCCGGTCATTTTTTTAACATTTAACTTTTTCCTTTATAGCTCCTGCAGTTTTTGAGATATATAACTCAAATTTGGAATACAGGTTACGCTGCAGGGCTTACATCATTGAGCATATCAAATGGTTGTGAGAATCTACAGGGAGATATTTTTTCAGAGGGTATGCTTCCTTTTCTCCCCCTGAACTTTTTTGCGGTGCGCCGCTGTTAGATTCTAAAATACAAATTGAGTTTTCTGTTTTGTTTAGAATCTTTTTGTTCTCTTGCAGTTTTTTCGTATCTGCAACCGTTATCGAGAAAAAAAAGTATAAAAACGATTTTCTGTAATTTGCTAGACGAAATTTAAATTTTTAAAAACTGAGAAGCAAGAAAATGGAGATATATTTTAGGAGGACGAGATATATATCATTCGACTCAGCTTGAAGAGTAGATTCCAAAAATATATAAAAACCGGAAATCGGATTTCTTTTCCGAGGTCGACTTCCGGTCAATTTTTTTTTCATCTCGTGTTAAATTCTTAATGTCCAATTATTGGCTCCCCTAATTATTTTAGAGCTAAAGTGTAAATACATTTTTTGTAGAGAAAAAATACTGCATCTATTCATACTGTTGCTAACCATTTTTCATTTTCCATAACCGAAGGAATGCAAAAAATAAAACTAGCATTTTATTATTATTAACTGAGAAGCAAGAAAATTGAGATATATTTTAAATGTTATCTATACGATCCACAAAAGTGAATCTTTGTCATTCTACGTGTAGTTAACCTACATGTTTTTTGTTGCGCGATGAGATAACATCGTCATACACTTGTAATCGACTCTTATTCTCGCTTTTTGGTTCAAATATAAATTTTTAATTATTTGTACATATTTTTCATCCAATCCGATGTGGTAAAGTATTGTTATGATATTGGTACAAGGGTTTTAAAAATCATAAGATTAAAAGAATAGAGTATTAAAAATTACAAAGATGAATTTAGATGTGAAATGGATATCAAAATTATTAAGATATATTCAGAAAAGAAAGGAAATAAAATTTACAATTTAATTAAATGAAGCTTATTGAGAAACAGTAGGACTTTAACTTAATTTAATATCTGAAATGAAATTGGAACTTAATGACAAATACTTTTTAGAAATATGCTATTTAACATAGTAGGTATTAATAAAATAATAAAGCTTTAATAGTGTGTTGGACTGTCAAAAATAAGATAGATCGCTAAGGAGATACTTTATCGAATAGAATAAAATTTTTTTGAAAAAAAATTACCTATGTAATACAATTTTGTAACGTTTGGAATTCAGAAATAAGCCCCTTTTAAAAGTTTTATAAAACATATTTGTTAAATAAAAGGGTAAAAATTGAAAATAAATTAGCGTGCTGAAGAAGACTAAAAACTAAAATATTAAGAGAAGAAGATTAGCAGACTAGCTGGATAAAGACTAGAATGTGGTGGTAAAACCAATCTAATACAGTTATGATCTACAAAGGCAAATAAAAGTAAGGGAATGTGAATTGAGTTTATTGTGGAATTACATTGCATCGACTGAATTGGATAACAAGGAATGGTTGACAAGGGAAGTACATTACATCGACATCATTAGCAGAATGAGCATATTTGTGGGGCTTGTCAAGTGACATCTTGTGGCTTGCATCTGGTCAAGATTCGTGGTGCTGGCTGAGGACTATTTGGATGCGTACTGTGGTGAGGGTGTAGACGCTGACTCCTGTGGCGAACTGGGTTACTGTGTTGATTTGGAAACGGATTCTAGACATCTTGGCAGTTAGTTAGCTGGATGTATTGGGTTTGGCAGAGCATAGTGTTAAGTCAAATAAAAGGTAACAGGGTACAGATATTTAAGATAAGAACTGAAAGAAAATTAAGAGTAAAGTGAGTTAATTTTAATTAAGGTAGTACTTACCATTTGAAATTGTCGTATGACAAATGTAACGATGAAGTATTTGTAATTGATTTTTCAAAACTATTTTTAAGTGTCAGTTGACAGATGTATTGAGTTGTCATATAAAATAGGAACATAAAATTTCAGAATATACCTAAGCAATCTAGATTAAAAAGAATCCGACCTGATTTTTAGTCAAGTGTTTCTACTGAGGCAGGCAGAAAATAATTTTGATTATCCATAATAAAAATAGGGCTATTAAATTAATTAAAATTCAATTTAATATGAAAATCTGATTGAGAATAAACTAAAGTAAAAGGTGTAAGTCAATTATAACAGAATATAAGTTGGGCACACAAAGTGGAGCTAATCACCTTAACAGGATATCTCTAAGTTTTTGTTGTATCACTTTATCGAAAGCTTTTTCGAAGTCAATGTAGCATGTGTACAGATCCTGTCTCATGTCTAAGCATTTTTCAGCCAGAACTATCAAGCTAAAAATGACTTCTTTAGTATCCATACCCGCTCTGAATCCAATTTGCGTGTTGTTTATGTTTTCCTCTCATTTGTTTTCTATTCGTTCATAATTATACGGAGAAATATTTTAAGTGCATGGTTCATTAAGCTGATAGCTCTGTAACCGTTGCATTTACTTACATTTTTGCACGATAGAACGATTTTACTTAGTTACCGTGTTAGTTTTCAAATCAGTAAGTTATGCTTACTGTTCTAGAACGGTAAGTAAAAATTAGAGGTTAGCAGGTTAGGTTTTGTGACAGTCTATGTCAAAACTGACGGAAAGTCTAACATGCTAACCTAGAAATTGACATAGACTTACAGTGCTACCAACATATTATTC
Organism: Agriotes lineatus; assembly: GCA_940337035.1. NCBI lineage: Eukaryota > Metazoa > Arthropoda > Insecta > Coleoptera > Elateridae > Agriotes > Agriotes lineatus. The sequence goes on along the minus strand of OW679198.1, from coordinate 2,182,529 downwards.
TGTGGTATAATGTCACATTTTACTGACGTTTGAGGAAAAATAATTTCTATCGTGCAAAAAACCTCATAAGCATCACGAACGTTAAGGAATTACCGATCTCAGAGAATAATTGGGTCGTCGCTTCGCTTCTCCTCCAAACAATTGTCTTCGATCGGTAAAATGTCCTTACCGTTCTTAATACTTAATATACTATTGTTTTCTTGGGTATCGCCAGAAATATCGATTGTAGGCATTCATTAGGGAGTTTGCCTCGCACATAAATCATGTTAAAAAGTTTGGTGAGCGATTTGAGTCCCTTTTCCCCCATATGTTTCAGATACTCTGTTCTCACGAAGCCGGACAACTCGGCGCCGCCATCTCGGCGCGGGGCCTGCTCGGCACCGGAACAACTCGGCACGAAGCCATCTCGGCGCCAGCCAACTCGGCGCTAGGCCATCTCGGCGCCGAATTCAAATTCGCAAACTACAGTGTGCACTACGTAAGAAAAGTATTATAAACAAATAATCAATAAAGTGATTGCCAACAAGCTGTCATCAAATGAAAAACCAAATATTTAGAATTTCTTGAAAAATCAAACACTGACGACCAGAGGTGGTTGCAAAGTGATTACAAATGAGCCAAAGAAAAGTTGTCACGTGACTTCCCTCATGAGTAAAAAATTTTTTTTTTTAAATAATTACGAAACATGCATTTACTGGTCAAGATAAAGACACATTTTACAAAAAAAAGTTGTCTGGCTTGGAGATTATTCAGTCAGCTAAAACTAACACACAATAAAAAAATCTCATTGAAATCTTGCTTAGTTTCCGAAGAATAGCACTTTTTGCATTTACACAATTTAGAAAAACGCCATTTTCTAACTAAGCAAAGTGCCTTTTATGTGACAAATATTTCTTTAATGTTTATTTCTCAAATCAAAGAATTTTATTTTTAACAAAGTTTTTTTATTATGAAATAAAAAACTTTGTAAAAAATATTTGTTTTTCCATAGTAGTCTTTGTTAAAAGTAAAATTATTTGATATGGGACCTAAACATAAAAGAAAATGTAAGAGATCAAAGTTGGCCGACGATTTTGAAATTTGGTATAGCAGCCTAAATGTTGATTCTAAACAGCTTTTCTTAATAACTTTTTGTCGTATTTGCTACATAAAAGGCACCCTACTCTACAGTAAAATAGGTTTTTTGAAAACTTCTAAGGCATACTTGATTTTTCAAAACTGAAATGCTGTTAGAAATTCGCCTTTAAACAAGCAGGGTTGAACCCAAAAAAATGAAAATTTATATCGAGAATTTTTTACCTTTAAAAGAGTCGTTTCACCTATCCGGGGACACTGTATATACAGAGTGATTTTTAAGTTGATTCTTTCCTTTTACCAGGATATAAAGCTAAAAAATAAGCTTTTGTTCTCATTTGCCACTTTTCCGAAATATCAAAACTAAAGGAGGTACAGGGTGTTAAAGTTTCAAATTAAAAACTAAACTTTTTGTTTATCTCTGTTGTCAAGCAATGACCTCTCAGCTAGTTTCCCATTGTAATTTTCTTAATGTTATTGCTACAATAATGGCTTATGTTTATGAAAATAATGAAGAAGTGAATATGCTTATTATTTACTAGGAGTGTCGCCAAAATGCCGGTGCCGCATCGCTCTGATACACGGAACGTGTGTGTAGAAGCGAATGCTGATAATTTTGAACATATCACTTAAGTTAGAAAAGTTTAGTTTAATTTTTGTTAAGTAATTTTAGTTCTTAATTTGAAACTTTAACACTCTGTACCTCCGTTAGTTTTGATATTTCGCAAAAGTGGTAAATGAAAAAATAGCTTACTTTTTTAGCTTTATATCCTGGTAAAAGGAAAGAATCAACTTAAAAATCACCCTGTATACAGGATGTCCGGAAAATACGTGTACAACGGAAGACCACAAGTTCCTTTGCCCAAAATACGATTATTTAAAATGATTAACTTTTTTAATGCTTCAACCCCTTGTATAATCACTACACATTTTTTTCTAAATAGTTACTTTAATTTATAAGCTATTTCCTCTCTTACAATATTCTAGTTGGGTGAACGGTTTAGCCACAAAAAATATTTTCTAGATCCCTACAAGCCTAGTGTTGAGTTACAATTACCTACTGATTCAGGCTTGTAGAAAATATTTTTTTTGTGGCTAAACCGTTTACCCAACTAAAATTTTGTAAGAGAGGTTATAGCTTCTAAAATAAAGTAGCTATTCACAAAAAACATTGGTAGTGATTATACAGGGGTTTAAAAAATTATGGATGGATAATTTATTGTGACAATGTTTTTAAACACCCTGTAATTAAGGTTTATTCCATAAAAGGCTATAGTTAACTGGTACAAACGCATGGCCAAAAAATGAATAACATCTATCAAAGATTTTTCGACTTACTTGAAAAACTAATCATTTTTGAGGACCTCTAGCGGCTAAACTAAGCAACTTTGTATATAAGTAAGTTGAGTTAAATCATCATATTTTGGGCCAAGGAACCTTTGGTTTTTCGTTGTACACGTATTTTCCGAACACCCTGTATAGAGTGTGTCCCCGGATAGGTGAAACGACTCTTGTAAAAGGTAAAAAATTCTCGATTTAAATTTTCATTTTTTGAGGTTCAGCCCTGCTTGGTTAAAGCCGAATTACTAACAGCATTTCAGTATTTAAAAATCAAGTATGTCTTCGAAGTTTTAAAAAAACCTATTTTATTTGAAATCGGCATTAAAGTACCTCGAAATCGTCATTAAAATACAAGAAATCGTCATTAAAGTAATTCATTGTTTTACGACATTTTTGTAGGTGGCGAGGCGACAGATAAACGTCAACCGACGACAACATAACCTACAAAAGTTGGTTAAAATGTTGTAATTTCACAATTTTTCGATTTCAAATAAAACATAGTGTACACCTCGGCACTGAAGTTATCTCTCATGTGGCTTATTTGCCAAAGATAAACTTCAGGGCCTTGGTATGCAAACTACTATTACTGTAGAGTAGCGTGCCTTTTATGTAGCAAATTCGACAAAAACTTATTAAGAAAAGTTGTTTAGAATCAACATCTAGGCTCCTATACCAAATTTTAAAATCTTCGGCCAACTTTGATTTCTCACATTTTCTTTTATGTTTAGGTCCCATATCAAAGAATTTTACTTTTAACAAAGACTGCTATGGAAAACCAATATTTTTAACAAAGTTTTGTATTTCATAATAAAAAAACTTTGTTAAAAATAAAATTTTTTGATTTGGGAAATAAACATTAAAGAAAAATTTGTCACATAAAAGGCACTTTATTTAGTTAGAAAATGGCGTTTTTCGAAATTGTGTAAATGCAAAAAGTGCTATTTTTCTGAAATTAAGCAAGATTTCAATGAGATTTTTTATTGTGTGTTAGTTTTAGCTGACTGAACAATCTCAAGACCAGAAAACTTTTTTCGTAAAATGTGTCTCTACCTTGAATATTAAATACATGTTTCGTAATTATTTTTAAAAAAATTTAATATTTTACTGATAACGGAAGTCACCTGACAACTTTTGTTTGGCCCATTTGTAATCACTTTGCAACCACCTCTGGTCGTCAGTGTTTGACTTTCCAAGAAATTCTAAATACTTTTTTTTCATTTGATGCCAGTTTTTTGGCGATCACTTTATTTATTATTTGTTTATAATAATTTTCTTACGTAGTTACTGTAGTTTGCGAATTTGAATTCGGCGCCGAGATGGCCTAACGCCGAGTTGGCTGGCGCCGAGATGGCTCCGCGCCGAGTTGTCCCGGCGCCGAGTTGTCCCGGCGCCGAGCTGGCCCCGCGCCGAGATGGCGGAGCCGAAGTGGCGGCGCCGGGATGGCGGCGCCGAGATGTCCTAGACCCGTCGTTCTCATTATTTTTAAATTGATTCTCTAAATGTTTCTACAGTTCATAAGCTTTTGTTGGTATTTTTAGTTCTCTTATGTCTATCTCACGGGGTTATGATCTGATTTAATATCAGTTCTGGGGTATGTTTTTGCACTTAATACGGTGTTCCGAAATCTTTGATTGACAAGAACAAAGTCGATTTGGTTTCGTACTACTCTTTGTTGATTATGTTGTGGGGAAGTCCATGTATACAGTCTTCTAGGCGGTAAGGAAAACCATGTATTAGTTACCATAATTTCTTCTTCTTGGCAGAATTCGACCAGCTTATCGCCTCGTTCATTTCTGTCTCCTAGTCCAGTGTTTAATTTAGATTAAACAGATATAAATTTCAATTCAAAATTTACGAAATCCCGTTCATAATTTAAAAGCCGTTTTGCTTTCAGAATCAGTAGATTTAAAGACCGCTAGCATCAGTAAGCATATTATGTTACGACATGACCTAGAACTTCGAGTTCAGTGCACGGACTTGCAGATAACGCGGAACCAGAATAGCTTACGGCTGACTGATTATTTTGAAATATTAGAATGGTTCCATTGAACTATACTTTGAACTTTGAAATGTTTTTATTTAGTAAGTAAGCAGTTATATTTGTATAAAAGCCCATTTATTTTTGTACTAAAACCAATCGACATTGACTGTTTGATTCAATTACATCGATACTACCTTTACAAGCCTAAATAATGAAGTGTGAGGCTGCACTTCGAGTAGTTATCGAATTATCGTCCCTTTAAGTGACATTGACTAAAATTGTCTTAAAACAGGAATGCAGTCTCATTCCTGTGCTTAAATATTAGGGACAAAGAACCAGTGCAAGTAACAGAAACCTGATTCAGCCTCCAGGAAATTTTGTTCACCAGGGGTCTCAATTATATTTACCCTTCCTTTTCCAATTATGGCAGATCTATGAGCTTAAAAAACTAAGCGATTATGTTAAGAAAAAATATTAGTTGAGTAAATATGTAAACAATTGTAAATCTTAAAATACTTTAGAACTAAATAAAGATTATTATTATTATTATTATTAAAAATCATCTTCTTTGATACCACAAAAGAATCATAAGATCGGTAATTTAAATTTGTATCAGAAATAATAACATAATTTATTAAAAACTAATCATCCTAAAGAGTTAATTTTCGAATATTTTAAAGCAATAGCACCGTTTCTTACAATTTCGACAACATCCTGTACTTAAGCAATGAGTCTTTAGGTTTTCGTCGCTCAAAACCTATTGAACAACGTTGTCACAGTCGAGCTTAACCAGCTGTGTTATTTGGAACTTTTATAAAGATTCTGTGATGACAATGAAGTGATTAATATTTATGTTTATTGTAAAAAACAGTCAACGACTGCAAACGATTTATTTGTCACCATTATGAATATAGAGGTGTATAAGTTCATATCGCTCTTATGTTTTTTTTGTAATACTTACATATAGATGCAATTATTTACCACTTATTATGTAGCCCTACCAAGCGTATTTTGTGTTTAGAAGCCAAAGCTGTCTCATCTAATTGAACTTTTTTTCAAAGGTTGTTAGCTTTTATTTTATAGAAAATATGTATCTCTATTCAAGGTGTTTCAAAATAAGTGTGAAAATTTTTAAGAGGCGATTGCTTGTTAAGGATCAAGGAAGGTTTCAATTAAATATTTTCACATATAATATCATAAGAGCATTAATTCTTTCCGGAAATTTTTTGAGTGCGTTCCAACAACGTCGTATTAATTTGCCTGAGCGGGACGCGAGGGCAAATTAGGACGTTGTTGGAATGCACGAATAATAATTTCCGGATATGAATTAATCTCGAATGCAGATTCGGTAAGAAAATCGTAACGACACAAACCTTAAAAAGAAGTAATGTCTACCTACAAAAAAAATCCAAGAAATTTTTGTTGTTGTTTTGGTTACGGCTCGTGAACTAATTTTTCTATTGGTCATTAATGAGTGTCGTACGATTTTCTCTTAAATCTCCTTAATTGATTTGAAAACTTCTTTAGCTCTTTTAGTTTTTTCGTAAAACTAATAGCTTTGTGTAAAAAATATTTTATGATGCACGACACAGTTAAATCAGCAAAATGTCTTGCATTATAATGTATTTCTTACACAAAACTGTTGGCTTTACGAAAATTCCAAAAGAGCTATAAAACATTTTAATTAGATCAGGCTTTCCAGCACATATTTTTTTATAATCAAGTTCTTGTCCGTTCGCGCGAATCAAAACATATATAGGGCCAATTGCACCCTTTTAAAATCGTTTAAAAAATTTAAACACATTCCATAAATAAGCCTTCTATTGGTGGAAAATATCTGCCATTTTCACTTTCATACCTATTCCTAGATTTCAGTAAAATAGCCAAAACCTAATTTTAACCTCTGTATTTAGTAGGGTATAACTTAGCGGGGAAGAATTTAAAAAATGGTCGCATTGATTTTGGAACACGCTGTACATATATTGTTCTAATATTATTTAGTACTTTTGCTTCTACTAATAAATACGTCGTATATTAATTATGCTATGTAACCTAAATGAAAATTAATTCAAAGGCTTTATCTTTTTTAGTTTAGAAAAAAATGTGTCTCTCTATATTGCAATAGCTTAATGCCCAAAGCAATTCTGGTTGTCTAACTAAAGCATACAAATGAAATAATAATTCAAATAGGCACAGGATTGAAATTTTGTTAATTGCAAGCGAAATACAGTATTTTACACTAATAAATGCACATGATATGGGTAGCAGTAACTATAATATGATTGAGAGGTTAGAATTTGATAAAACAGTATCGAATGGGATACGTTTAACGTTTTATTCATAATTGCTGTTCGTAATGGCAAACTCTCTTTAACTTAAGTGAATGACATATTTGATTTGGTAACGTCAATACAATGAGGTGAATTTAACATGATACAGAGATGTTTTGTGGCGTTACAAAAATTATTTGAAGCGTTAAGAGTTAAAGTTTATGACTCCAGCAATCGACAAGACATCTGAGGGCTTAGAAGTAGTGAAAGGAAGCAAAGATTGCAAAGAGAAAGATAATGAAACCTATTAAAGGACAAAGTCAATTGTGCAGTACTAATTATAAACTTGTGAAACAGTTCATTTAAAAACTAAAGTGATTAAAAGCAGAGTAAGGTTATGAAGTGCTACGAATTGGCTGTATTCGAAAGATAGTTTAGTTCCTAAGCAATAACATTGTATAAAAATTTACTTTTAAAACAATTGTAAAATTTAGTTGCTAAGTTACCTGACTTTCAGTTGCTATAATTGACTACCCAAACTATAAATAAACTTGGCGGTTGTTAAGCTTTGCTCCCTGAAAGTTGTAGTTTATCCATATTAAATCTTATTTGTGAGTCCAAAAATTGTTTTTAATATTCACCAGTCCGCAGAGTGCATTTGTGTAAAGTTTCTTCTTGCTTAAAACTCCCGGTAAAAAGGTATAAGCTCTGCTAGAATTGACCAACTGTGTCCGATATCGAGCTCACCTTTCGGGCAGTTTTCGAATAGTTTGAGGCAAGGACAAACCCTATGTGCATCGCATAGGAGAGTCCGTCCTCTATTCAGCCGGACGTCCAGAGATTTGGAGCAGAAAGTCATCACCAGGTTTATAATCGCCGTGGCGTCCTTTGAAAACGTATCCAGCCGACGACGCCGCACATTTCGAGGTAAATTTAAAAAGGAAAGCAGTTCCGCGGTTTCATCCGTTTTGGGCAGGATTAAGCAGAGACATTGTATGCGTCCGTGAACGTGCTTCCAGCTGCGTAGATTTATCCAGATGTGTGCCATCGCCGTGGCGCCTCTTGGAAATGTAGAATTTGGAGAAGATTTTAACCGGATAGAGAACAATTGCGCCGTGGCTTGCCTTTTTACGACAGAGGAAGGGAAACCGTTGCAGAATAGAGTATCCTTACGTTACAGAAATGACCAGGTTAGCAACAGATTACGTCATAATTATTTGCATTGCATTTCACCTGTTTTTAATTCAATTACGCTATTTTTGTACGAGCGAACCATATCTGCCTTGAGTTATCAGTATTGGAGGTTAAACTGTCATTTGCAAGAAGGTCGGGCACTTGCCATACAAGTTAATAAGTTATACTCAACGGTAGATATTATACCGGGTGTTGAACCGACCCCTATGACTAGAGTTTTTCTCATGCTATAGCCATAGGTTTTTATTTAATTCAGTTGCCAATAAATAGAATATAAAAGGTAATAAACCATTTATTTTGCTAATAATAATTATAACATTATTTTAATAAGCCCTGAGATTGCACAAGATTCACCAATCCACAGCGCCGCAAAGGTCACGAGTCACGTAGACTGTAAATAATTTAGTGTGCACTTTCGAACGGCACTGTGCCTTAGTGTGTGTCGCTCCAATTGTTTTCTACACCACCATTGAGGTACAGTTTGTAGCACGTTTTTTACGTGGTCTGCCATATAGGCATAATCCACGAGGTGTATTTTTAACATTGTCACACGTCCCTTGGTCTTTTTGATGGACCGGGTTCTGCATCGTCGATCGCACTCATTGCAGAATCGTCGATTTTGTCACCCTTGGCAAGTTTTGTTTTCCTTGAAAAAAACTCGGAAGGAGAAAATATGTCGTCGTCGTGGGAATTAAGTCCATGTTGGATATTTGTGAGCAAATGGAAGTCTTTTGCGGATTAACTTGGGTACTAGTGAGCAGCATGTCGACTACAGAGACTCTCGTGTATCGCCTGATAATGAAGACATAGAGAAACTCGACAGCTGTAGTAGTAGTCATCAGCACTGGTCTTGTTGGAGATCATCGTCTCATTAATTGCCATCTCTCAGAGGAAACCGGTAAGGCAATGTTGTCCAAGGTAGTGGAACAACATATTTTCGAATCATTGTCATATAGACGAAAAGAGCAGGTGCTTCATTTAGCGGCCTTGTCACCTTTAAGGTACAGTTTGTAGAACGTTTTTTACGTGGTCTTTCCTATAGACCTAATCCACGAAGTGCATGTATTTCTAACATTCTCACACTACCCTTGGTCTTTTTGATGGACCGGGTTCTGCATCGTCGATTCCACTCATTGCAGAATCGTCGATTTTGTCGCCCTTGTCAAGTTGTGTTTCCCTTAAAGAACTCGGGAAGAGAAAATTGGTCGCCGTCGCGGTCGTCGTCATTTGTGTGGTATTCGTCATTCTGTAGCAAGCATTCTGGAGATTTCTTGCAGGTTCTCACAGGATTTCCCAGCGCATATGGAGCAAGTGGCGGTGCAGTTTAAATCCACTTTTGGGGCAGCCACAAGCCTTTCCACATTTGGTATTATAACCACATGAAATTAATGTAATTATTGCAGTAGAAATAACAGGAAGTGCATTCGCTGACGGTGTAATGCTTTACGCAAAGAGTAAACAAGACCTACAGCTCAATCTAGAAATATGGAAGAACGCTCTTTTGATAAGAAACCTAGGAATGAATTCAAAGAAAACTAAAGTGATGATAAGGAAAGAATATTATCAATATGTCCGTGTATCGACAATATTTCAATTAAACTAGAGAGATGTCGAGCAAGTGAAGATACAGAGTAATGGACAAACGAATCTGAATTAAGTTATAGATCGGAAAAAATAACAAAAGAAACCAAGATCACAGTGTTCAAAGCAATCTTTAAACTTACTTTGATATACATAAGCGATAGCTGAGTAATATCGAAGCAAATAGAAAGTAAAATACAGGCCATGGAAACGAGGCACTTACGTGGAGTAAAAGGGATTGCGAGAAAAGACAGAAACGACGCAGTAACAGAACAACTAGAAGGTAAGTCCATCTTGAAAATAATTAAAAGTCAACAGCTAAATTGGTTCGGCCAGCTAGTAAGATGGAGGCAGAAGGAGCAGCGAAAAGAATATGGCAAGCACAATTACAACAGAGAAGAACAAGAAATAGATAAAGGAAAACAAGGACCAGTAAATAGTAGAAGAATTAAATAAAAATGAATTAACATAGAGCGGTAGAGCTAAGAAACAAAAAGGAATGGGCCAAATCAATCTACAACTAATATCGTGATTTTAATATCTTGAAATGTAATAATATTATTGATATTATCATATTATGATATGTGTGTGATCTTATTTTATTTGATTACATTTTATTTGTAATTTGTACCTTAACACCTTCAGTAAATAAAGTGTTGCCATGAACACATTTTAAGCCTTTATGATTATAATAGTAATTAATAATACTTCAAGCTTACCAAATATTATTTTATAAAATGTTCCAGAAATGTGCTAACTTAATTTTTGCAAATTGTATACAATATCATTGGCCTTGATAATACTTTGTAAAACAGTATTAAAAATAGTGTTAGCTTTGATTTGTACAAAATGTAATCAGAGTAAACTTGGAAATAACGTAAAGCAATGTAAGATCGAAGACAAACAATTGGGAAAAAGAACCAAGCTGTGAAGTGGTGTTAATTTTGGCTTCCCCAATAAATAATTGTTAATACCTTTCCCCCAATTTAGTGTTCTTGACAATTAATTCTATATCCTTTGGATGTGCTGTAGTAGGTTGCAATGATTTGCCGCACCCCTGCAGAGGTTTAAACAAGTGTTTAATTTGGGCATCGAGTGTTGGCTGGTCTTTTCGAGATTGTGTACGAGGTTCGAGCAATTGGAGCACCGTGAGCTAGAGGTAGGCAGCGACCTCCATGGAAAGCAGTTGGAGCCCTAGGTTGAGGCAACGGTTGAATTGGAGGTGCTTTCGCAGTGGCCGAGCTACAGGAGTCGTTCTGCAAGCGTCAGCGGCTTGTATCTGCAAGCCAACGGAGAAAAAGGGGTCCACAGACTTGCTGGGGCTCGAGTAAAGTCCTAGTTGCAAAAGCAGCATAGCTGTCAGGACTTCGAATATAAAATCTCAGAAAGGAGTGTCGTCAACTTGTAGCATATGATTGAACTACGACGGAAGTCGCCATTTGTAAAACCCATTGATGACTCATTATTGTGAGTTTCGCGTGGTTACGCTGGTTTTGCTGTAAACAAACTTGTGGTGAAAAATGGTTAGTTGTGCTTCTTGTGTGTGTTCTCAAACACCTACAACTACAAGTAAAGGAATAACATTCCATCAGTAAGTAATAATTACAGGCAATCAGTACAATGTACACAATGCACATAACCTAACAAACTTTGACCAGTGGCGTAGTAAGTATGTTTGAAAAGGGTTTATTCTCTACTTAAAATTAAAAGTTTTGCTACCCCTTTGTGTCGTGACGCCGCTGGTCAATGTAAGCGGAAACACCTATCCGCCATATTGAAGACCCAACTTGTTCCCTATTTTTATACGAAACGCTCCTTCTTGAGGTTTTATATTCAAAGGGTCAGGAAAGTTCATCCTAAAAGATTGAATTTAGCGAATTCCAAGCATGGCGTCGGTTTTATGTACACTTCCGGTAAAAGCGTCATCTGAGTATTTTTTTGTGATGTACATTTACTTACTGAAATTGTTTTCACCTAGGCAACGCTTTAATTACGTAATCATGAATAATTGTCTTATAAAAGCGAACTTGTGAGGTTGGATCGCCATATTTGAATTAAGTTCCCATTAGTTAAATAATATCCAGTATTGTAGCGATTCCATTAATTAAATCAGCAATGCACAAAGTGTTAATTAATTTATTAATTTATTAAAAAAGATAACATGATAATTAAGTTAATAACAAATGTATTTCCTATAATATATACAAACCAAGACACTATTTGTTAGGATGTAAAGACCCGACCCATATGAGATTAAAATAATTTATTTTAAATCATAGTACCTTCAAAAGTATAATATCCGTAGTAATATATTCATGTGAATAGAAATCAACATAGGCACTTTATGTTTAATATTTATTCAACCTATTGGAGAAACTATAATTACCGTATGTTAATTGAACAAATAAATACAAGTTTTCACGTAAATATACGTTTCAATTACCTATAACATTTAGATACACAAAGAGGCTGCCGGCAGCACTTTAGACTTTGGATATTAAAGCTAGTTTTAAGGATTTAAATTTTTCCGATCGTGAATATGTTAGTTCCGGGAGATCTGCTTCTTGGTTTTTGGCAGTGGTTTGACCTTGTAGTTTTATACTCAAAACAACCAAAATATAGGTGAATTGTAAACACCCTTTTAACTCGTATGCTCAATTACGATTTCAAAGAAAAATCTTCCAAAATCGTGAAACGTGAAGAAGTGAGGTTATGAGATTATCAACAGTCAATAAAGGGACCTTATTTATTAAAGTTGTTGACAATAATTGTACATAGTTAGTATAAGTTTGTTATAATGTGTTAGTTCTGCTTAGATTTTTCTATAGAAATACCTTAAAATATGACAGTTTAAGTTCACATGTAATCTTTGGTTCATATTTGATATTCCATAGCTCAGATCTGGATTTAAATAATTTTTAAAATGCCATATTTGAGTTAGAACAACAGCGCAGAACCTGAACTTAAATATTATTAAAATGTGTTTTATAATTCGGTTGCAAGTTATAAAATAGGTGCATATATGGATACTTTGAGACATACAATGATTTTCATGTCATTGTAAGCATATAAAGTGATTTTAGAGAGCTAGAATTCTAAAATAAAAATGTATGCTATGTCATATTTTTGAAGCACTTTATTTTCTATGATTTGAAATGAAATGTTATGTAAATGTAATATTTTTATACTTAATGTACATTAAATACATTTTGAGTACATTTTAAATATAAGCAATTTAACGTCAACTTTATCAAATTCATGTCAGATGAGGTATCGAATAGGTACTTGTCTTGAAGTAAGCAAATTTGCCATCTAATTAATTTTGTTAGGTCGTTAATCGAAATGGCGTTATTTCTAATTATACTTTTATAAATTATTTTCTATTTGCTAATCGGCCCTCATTAGTTCAAAGATAATCCTAAAACAATAAATTGTCAAATAAAAATTTGTTTATGTTTGCTTGTACCTGAAAATGACAGCTCCGAGTAGATAAATGGATTTTGTATTTTGAAATTATCCAGTGTTTTGATTTCTTTTGTTGTTATACGAGAAAATCTCAACCGATTATAATTCTACGACCAGGCTGTCTACGTTACTGTTTCCCATACAAGTATGCAAACAAACTTAATGAGATTTTTGTGCACATCTATAAAAAAGACGAGTTCAATGAAAACGAAGTGAATCCAAAGTGGTCCCTGCAAATTAAACAGCAAAATAACTTCATATCGGTGAACTGCAACGATTACAAGACATTACCTACGAAGCTGCTAAGAGGAATCCCAAGTACTAGGCTGATTCTGCCCTGTTAAAGTACTGCAACCCGGAGTTTTGAAGATAGCTCCCGAATAGTATACCAAAATACAGAAAAGCTGGATTATTTTGAGTAGACACAATACAAGTGGTAATTTTTTAAATTAGTGTAGTGTAAGGGAAGCCGAGGATTTGGTACCTTTTGAATATATTAAATTTACTCAAGTGCCTCAACAAAAATGTGCTGTATTTATCTCTCATATGGCAAGTTATTTTGCATATAAAATAATTAAGGTCGTGATTTTCACTTCATAATTTATTGTCGCGTTAACGTGGTGCTGCGAATTATTTTACTTATCGGCACATTCATTGCATAATTTATTCATAACGCTAAATATTATATATATTTTTAAATGAAGAGTTGTGAAACCTGTGAAAATTATGAACTTGCCAAATGTGTTGTCACACGCAATTAAATAGTATAATATTTACTTTAATTTAACTTAATCTTAACAGTGGATAATATCCTCGAGCAAATTCCAGATGTTAATTATAATGCAAACTGTAGTGGTACATACGGAATAGAGGAAACAATGTACTTTTCGGCGGGAGTGATAATCCAATCTCAATTTTTCAATTAAATATAAGGAGTATAAATAAACATTTGGATGGGTTTTTACTACTACTGCAATCGCTTGAAACCGAGTTTGATATTATCGTGCTCACTGAGACTTGGCAAATTCATTATGATCTGGACCCATTTTTATTACCGAAATACAAATTGCATTATAATAACGGACGTTTCAATCAAATCGAAGGAGTAGTAATTTATGTTAGGGATTGTATTATCTATTATAAAGTGGAAATAATGGAGGGTAATTTTGGTTTCAATTTTATTCGTATATGTGGTGATAAAGATAATTTATCATTTGGTGCTACTGCTGCCTATCGATCACCTTCTAGCAATGTAAATTAGTTTTTGCAAGATCTTGAAAGGATTTTGCCGGGATTTAATAAAATTATTGAAATTTTTGTTAGTGATATTACAATATGACAATAAATATAAGATACCGAAATTGAACAAAAAATAGCAGTTGCTATAGAAGAAAAAACTGCAGAAATGTCACGCTAACTTCTACAAGACAGTTTTGTATTTAAAGCCTTACAATAAATTCGTGAAACAAGATGCTTACTAACGAGTGAAAAAATTTTATTTGCAACTTCCATAATCGCCCATACGGAATAGGTAGAAACAATGGGCCAAGTATCAATTATGTTAAAGTTAAGTTTTTAGAGCAACATGAAAGAAATGTTACAAACACAACAATAAAGCGCACATTAATGAAGTTTCAACGTACAGGCAGTGTTCTAGTCCAAAGGAAATGAATACCTGGACGAAAGAGAACAGTGCGGAATAATGAAAACCAGGGCAGGCTCCTGTATCAAATCATGCAGTCTCCAAAGAGGAACCTGAGAAAGACTATTGTCAAAATAAACCTAATAGAGAAACTACACGCTTAATTTCTAAATATATTGGTGCATTTATTAAAAACAGCAATATAACACTTTTTCCAAAATTTACGCCAGCCTCTATTAAGAGACATACCTAGTATCCAATCTTCAGCAACGCTTGGAATTATGCTTGCAACGAGATGGTGGTCATGTGGAGCATATCATACATCAATAATTATTACTTTTGTATAAATATAGTTTGATATTTTATTAATAAATTAATTTTTTAGTTTCTGTATTCTTTATTTATTGTCATACTGTAATATCGATATCTTGGACAATGCTAATAGTATACCGACAGGGAATTATTTAAATTTACTTCGTGAATTCCGCTATCCAATTTATCTGCAAATACCAACGAAAGTAACAACTACTAATTTACATCCTGTATTGATCACATTTTTATTCGCTGTCAGGATAAGTTGTTGAGTTATCTGTATACTGTGGTAGTCGAGTCTCAAGTTATTGACCATTATTCTACAGTATTAATAATTAAAAACGCTGATATAAGAAAAAATGTGTCAGTGCCTACAAAAACAAATACTATAACAAAAATTGATTTTGAAAGGTTATCGAATATAATTTAAAAAAAAGTGGATTGATGTACTTGACATGCAGGATGCAGATAATGCATCTCAACTCTTTGTTGATAAATTAAACACTTTTATTTCAAATTCTGAAACTAGGGCAAAAATTAAATCTAAATTCAAAAAATTAAAGATATGGATGACAAATGGAGTGTTAAACTCCCTTAGAGTGAGAGATAAATTAAGTAAACGAGTATTGCGTAACCCTAATGATAATGAGCTTTTTCAACATTACAAAATGTATAGAAATTGTTTAACTAGATTAATTAGAATTAGCAAGGACAATTATTACAAAAAGAAATTAACCCTCGTTAATGGAAATTTGAGAAAAACATGGCAGGTGATCAATGAAGTTACTAGTTCACCAACTAAGAGTGAACATATTGATTTTATACTAGACGATACAGGAAATTTATTAAGGAAGCATGCAGATAAGGCTAATTATTTTAACAAATACTTTCAGAATGTTGCCATTAATATGGCGGAGGCTATAGATAACACCAACAGTAAACACAGTTTCTCCGATACGTATATCCTGAACTCAATATTTTTATTACCTGTTACTGATTGTGAAGTAGAAACACAGATAAAAACTTTAAAAAAACATTCTTCTGGAATTGACGGTTTATCAAACTATTTAATAAAAAATATATTTATTTTTATAATAAAACCGTTAGTTCACATTATTAATCTATGTTTCAGATTGGGTAAATTTCCTGAAATATTTAAAACGGCTTTAATAATCCCTTTATATAAATCTAAAGAGAAGGATGTGAATAATCACCGACCTATATCACTCACGAATAGTGTCGGTAAAATCATAGAAAAATGTTACAAAAACAGCTTAGTAAACTTTTTGGAGAAATTTAATATATTATCGAAAGCACAATATGGCTTTAGAGATAATATGAGTACGAATGATGCTATTTTTGATTTAACCAGAACTATTTATGAAAATTTAGGCAATAATAAAAATACCTTGGCTGTTAAAGTCAATCAGCAATGAATTACAAGGTGAGATGGGTGTACCGCAGGGAACTGTATTAGAGTCCATTATTTTTCTTATATATATATATATATATATATATATATATATATATATATATATATATATATATATTGATACCTGTTAAGTTGTCACTTCCGGTATGTAGAGGTGGCGACCTAACGTCCGGGTTTTCCACTTACCCCAGGTGCACAAAATTTACAATATATCTTGAGGGGAACTTGCACAATATGTCCAGCAAAAGAGGGGAAGACATTTCTAAAGTTCTTTTTCATATATATTTTGCATATCTACAGAATACAAAGTCGCTTCCTTGTATATGCTCTATATATAGACACGATTAAAGCGTAATTGCTTCCAGCAGTGTTGCCATGTGTTTCAGAAGTCACTACGCGTACTTCTTATTGCAGCATCGAGTTTGTTAAAAAATACAGCTTATTCTAAGTTCTCGTTACTTAGCAAGATGTAATTAGTAAAAAATAGAGTTTATGATTGAACTATTTCATTGTGGATGAAATATATAAGTATAACAATGTTTAAAAAATGTTGGAAATATATAAATGTATTTTTACTGTAAGCTTATTTTTATCAAATGTTGTATTTTAGATTTTATAACAGGGACTGTTCTGTTTATTTTTGTCTTTTTGATAAATTCTTTTATTTCCTTCCCCGACGGATAGACTTTTTTTCGAATGGAAGACTCAAATCGTTCCTGCACTAATTTAATTTCTTCATCAGACCATCCTTTAAATTGTGATTACTTACTTTGTTTAGAAATAAAAACATTTGCTTACTTTGTTTTTGTTTATTTACAAATGAATTGATTTTTCTTTTTTTTGTGGGAAGTTTGTACTCATTTTCGTCTGAATCTGCAAAATAAACCCAAATGATTGAAAAGTTATTATACAATTTAGAATGCTTTATCACCTTCACGGTCATTTTCATTATTAGATATTATCGTGTTTGCAACGTTATCGTCATTCTCGTCGGAATCTGTAAAATAATCAGAATTTTTTATTACCTACTTTGAAATGTTTCTTGATATATTTAGAAATCATATCCTGCTCTAATATACAGTGCTTTCGTAAAGTAGTGGATAAATTCGCTAAAAATTCAAAGAATAATTTTTGGAAAAAACGCTGAGACCCGTCGACCTCGTAGGAGGTATGACGTCATCGATGTTTTTTTTAAATGGCAACCCCCTTTTTTATTACAGAATTTGAAAGATCACAATTTGAAATTTGTAAAATACTAAATTTTATTTTAAGACGTATGATTTTACGCTTTTATCAATGGCAGCAATCAATAAAAAACATGTCGGTCGTCTTAGTTACTGTCAGGCAGACAACGGTGCTCAATTTGTACATTTAATTTAGTTGGTTTTGAAATTATCATTGCAACTACTTAAATTTAGTAGGTATATGGCAATTTTAATTTTTTCTTCTTAATTTTTGATCATCTGACCTATACTCAAAAATCAGCTTAACGTAAGTAAAAAGATGCTTTCTTTCAAATTCCCTAATAAAAAAAGGGGTTGCTAAGGACGACGTTTATTCAGATAAAGAAATAACCGCATGTGTATTTTAGAAAGTTTAATATTTGTTAAAACTTATCACTATTGGCAGAGTGAAGAAAATTTAAGACTTGTGACTGATTAATAGTTAATTTGAAGATTTCTTTATCTTGAACTATACAGGAAATAATAGGGTAGCCAGTGTGTAATCTTAACATATTTAAAAGACAAGATTTTACCTGTTCCCAAGATGAAGTGGATCTTGGGATTTATGTTTTCCTTCTAAATGTCTCATAAAGTTTTTGATGGATGGGTAATTTTCACAATATTTGCAACGTAGTACTTTTTGTTCTCTTCTTCTTTTCTATAATGGACACAAACAATAAATTCATTAAAAAAATTAAATGTATGCTGTGTTATAATGTTGAAAAAGCCGAATAGTCATATAAAATATTTTGTACTCACTATAATTTTTTTCCGACAACGGCTCTTCAAGGGTCTTATCGATTTCTAAAATTACTGATTCTGGGATGTTATCTATTGACCTACAGGACGACGTTTCTGAATTACCACTATCAGGGTCGTCTATAATGCCATTCACATTGAAATCTGCGTCCCTGCCATCATCGATTGTTTCGTGGTTCGAGTCAATGCTCTCTGAGGCCGATACATGACTGCATGTACAATTACCATTTTTACACATTTTTAAATGCCTTTTATAGCTAGATTTCAAATTCATATCATCAGTTGCATTAAAAACTACGCTATTTTGGAAGGAAAAAGATTCGTGAATCTTTTATCGCTTGAAGAGGCAACAAATTTGATTTCGTCTTCACGTAATTTCTTTTGTACGGGATCTGCACATCTTTGAGGTTCCACCGGACTATTTTCAAAATTTCTATTATCAATCCACTCCTGCAGGTATTAATTTTTTAAATTTCACTGTCAAAAAGAAAACAGCACTTACTAGTCCAACCCCAATTTTAAACTATTTACTTACACGTGTTTTTCTAAAATGAACTTCTTCATATTTTTCCACTCTGCTTTCAATCTCTTCTGTTGGATATTTATCTTGAAGTTTTAGGGTAACCTTTACTTTTTATCAAAGTTTTTTGTATGAATTGTTTTTTTGCAATTCAAGTTTACTTCCCTTCCTTTTTTAAGTTTTTCTCATGTTAAAAATATAATAATGATTATACCACTCCCTCTAACATCCACCAATGAAAAACAGCGCGGACTCGCGCGATTGCCAAACAATATATCTCGTGTTAACAGAAATGGTTATTTGATAATCAAGAACCCACTAGTTGCATTATATATGATAATACTTTCATGTCTTCAATAAGTGAAATACACAATTACTACAAGTAAATTATTGCAAAGTAAACACTGTCTTCCTCATAAAAATTAACATATATTTAACATACGCTACATGTTTCGGCTTATATATTAAACCATCTTCAGGCTAAAAGATAAAGCTTATAAAAATACGGGAAAAAACTAAAGAGCAAACACCTCACCTAATGTCAAAAGTGAGAATGGACCAGATCCTGAATTTTTACTACAAGTAAGACGATATTTGAAAATATATATATTTAAACACCACTACCAACGCGAATTACAAATTATATTGCATTCAACAGATTTTCGTCTACAATATAATTATTATATTATTAGTACATTTTCTTTTAATAGCAGTAACTGCAAAGCTCGGGGAAAAACAATTTAAAATTTTGTATTTTGCCGAAGCAGAATGTGCAGAAAGGTAAATATGTTCCGTTTTAAATATAATGAGTATTAATTATTATTTTAGTAACTTTTCTTTCTGAAGAATATGCTGTGTCTACGAATTCAGAATCACATAATTTGACCTAGTTAAGATTTTTCAGTTTTTGTTTTCAAAACTTTATTTTATACGCATAAAGGTAAATCTTTTTGGTCAATATTCTTAAATCAAAATTGTAGGAGTTTCTAGCAATATTTTAAATAGCTTTAGCAATAACTAATTACAAAAGTAGTAGGAAAACGTACACAATGCACAATTCTCAAATTCAACAATCAATATTCACAGGAGTCGCCTTACATCACGTAAAAGAATGACTGTACGTAGCTTAGTAAGCGTGTCAAATTATTATTTGTTAAATACAGATATTGCCGAACTGCGCTTACAAGTATAATTCCTCTTAAAGTATCACACGCAGTTATTTTAGGATTATGCTGAGACTGCATAACCCTAAAATAATCGCAGCCTGAATCGAGATTATAAGAACACTACTGTAATACTTATCTGTGGTAAAATTTCAAACCATTGCAATTATCGCGTTAAGAGTTTACGAAATATTGTGAAACTATAAAGTAACAGGCTCAATAGCAAAAAGGCAACATCTGGGACCAGCTTCAACACCATCAAATTTAAAAGCTTCACTTATCTGGACCGAATGATCTGATTTCAGGCTCATAAATGACCTGTGACATAAGTCGAAAACAAAAATAAAATATAGGCAAGATGAATTAACTAAGAAAACAATACACATGCGAATAAATGCAGTTTGAAAAAAACAAGTTTCCTTGTTGTACATTTAATTATGCTGAGGTTATTTAATATTTAAAGTTGTCCTTAAGAATAATTATTTACATGTATTTCGGGATCCGTTTGGTGTTTGACTAACTTGAAAATACGGAAAACGTTGATTCTGAGAATAACTTGCTTAGAATGCAGTAAATAATTAACGTAAACTAGAAATTACTGCAATATTATGGCAGAATTTTCTAATGGTTAGCGAGTGGAAGCCATGTGACTAGGTTTTGTTAATTTAGAAAGTTTTACTTTAAGTTTGTTGCGGATATATTTAGTACATACTGTAATACTATTTTTAAACATTGCAATCAATGAAATAAATTAAACCAAATAATATTGCGTATGACACATGTTCCTGATTGAAAATACATTATACGAGTAAGGGCAAATTACTTTCTGGATAAGCAAGGTGATTTATTTTACTTACAGGTACAATTAGATTTTTCTTATCTTTGCTATGTACCAGCGCCACTAATAACTTGCATTGAGAACACACCTTAACTTTTCAAGTTCAATTACACTAATATCACCACGTCGAAACATAAAACTTTATATTGCGATCGCGGCCAGGACCCCGATCGCAATATGCAGCGGGAATAATATGTAAGCAGCCAAATAGAAGCGAAAACAGCGTTGCCGATAAACGGAAGCAATAAAATGCCGTCTAGTTAACGGACGTGACTTCGTGTTGGCCGTTTCTCACGTTAACAAAACGATGCCAGCGCCAGCGGTCTACAGTTGAACTAAAAGACAAATCCGCAGATATAGGGGGGTCATAGTCGCTTCCACAACATTTTTCGTATTTAGGCATTACTTGACCTGCAGTTCTGAAATTCGTAAAAAAACAAGCAAATCGTTGTGACTTCCGAAAATGGAAGTCACTTCGTTATATATGAAGCGATAACGTTTAAAGTATATCTACTTTTGAAGTGACTAACTACCCAGCATCAATATATATATATATGTGCACGGCTATCTTACTTGCCTCCGAACATATGACAGACACCCGCGCCTCCATGTGAAGGAACATGTTTTTCCATGTATATTCCTCATAAATCTCTTAAATAAGGTTATCGTAACAGAAGCATCAAGAGAGGGGTAAGGAATTTTGATATTTGAGATATACAAAAAAATGGTGCGCACAAAATAGCAACACAGCTCCGACTATACTGCTACAATGTGGCCTCCCATTGTATATCGCCGTGTTACACAATCGACATACTCACCTCCAGCAACGTTGCCGTTCTGTTGCACCTTCTGCCGAGGGATTAAAAGTAGCGCTTCGTTTTGTTTTCGGATTTTGGCACGGCGAACGTGATAACGTAACTAAACATCGCGCGGTCGACATTCTGCGTGTGTTAATAAATTCTTGTGGGTACCTAACATAGCTATATTACTACAAATAGCTTAATAAAATCAGTTGCACTGTAGTTACTGAAATCTTGCAATATAATATTTGAGTTAAGAATTAATGAGTTACAATTCTTAGAAAAATCCACCAACAAAACTTCCACAATCATTTTTTAAAACTGAATTGTCATATTTCGAAAATCTATTATATTAGCAGTTGCTTGGGGCCACGGTACTTGAAAAATGTAACTCTTAAAACGTAAAAGTTGTAATGTTCATTTTAAGTTTAAAGAACTATATGCGAAACGTTACTCTGTGCACTCTTCCAGACGTGTCTTATCAATTGCTCCTGCGGCACGACGTTTAGTCTACGGTTATTTTTGGCAACGAAAGACGACAAAATAGTTAGTTGGTATAGAGCAGTCCATGATTTAACATTCATTCGTGCTAATTTCTTTTACAAAATTTGTGATTGCGTAAATGTTGCAGTCTTCAATCACACGAGACAACATGAAGAGGTGAGTATTTTTTCAGTTACAAAATTGATAATAAATTAGTAGCTTATTTCTTGAAAATTTGATTGCGATGTTTTTATTAATTTATGTAGTGATGGCCAGTTATATAAATCAAGAAGTAGAAGATTGGTAGAGGCGGCTAAAATCTTGTATTGTGAACCTTGTAATGATGACGGTAAGTTTTACTTTGTTGTGTTGCATATTAGGAAATTATTCATACAGGGTTTAACATTTTATAGAACCAGAATTAACCGACCAACCATTGTCAGATGTGAGCTCTGTAGTTGATGACTCCGATAACGACCCCAATTTTCAGCCGTCTAAATCTGATGAAAATCAGGTAATGCATTTTGTAAAATAAAGCAATTCCTACTCCTTGGCACCCCTATAACATTTATGTGATTTTCAAAAGTGATTTTTTTTTTCATATTTTATTCGGAAGATATACAATATTTTAAAACGCGGAAAACGTTTTTTAAACGCAACCAATGACGTTTGGCACACAGAAAAATATATTTAAACGAAATAAAATAGTATAGGTATTGTACAAATGTATTTTTTTATAATCATTACAAATCATAAGAAATATTGTGCATTTAAAATTAAACTATGCCTTGCTATGAAGAAAAGTACCACTTTTCTAAATGACTTTGTATTTTGGAATACAAGTACAATTATCTACAGTAAATACCTGAAAAAATCTTAGATAAATTTGTTATTTGTATAGGTTCAAATACAAGTCCGAAAATTTTAATATTTGAAAATGAAGTACATAAAAATTAAAAATGATTAAGTAGGTTCATTTACATAAAATAAAAGCTATAGACTTTAGATGACACGCAAAATATAGATCCTATAAATAAATACTAACCTCAATACAATGCCGATTGTCAAGTTTAATTTTTTCTTTGGACAATTTTGGAAAAGGTAATTATTTTTTGAGCGCATGTTCGATTCTTTCCGACTGTAATTTCTTTCTTGACAAGTTAATGTAATCCATTTTACTAAGCGTTTGTGTGGCTGTGTCAGTCTTATTAGAAACATTAAGATATATTACTTCAGCACGATGTGCGGAAGTATTACTTTCAGATCCAACCATTTTCACTAATTTTAAATTTTTGCGGCAACTGCTCAATCAATTGCTTCCAAACCAAAATTATATAATGATTTGGCGTCAAAGGAACGGAAAATGCAGTTTATTGAAGGTGTCTAGCCGGATGGGTGTAAAGCCGCTATTTCGAGAACGCCATAACTTATCAGGATGATTTCTAAGCCACTTTGTGTAGAATTAATTTGCAAATAACTGAACAGTTTGTGGGCGAGATTGGTTGTTTATCTTTGTATGTGTTTTTCGGTTTGTATTCATGATACCACATCGCAAAAACCACAGCATTCCAATACTGTGCCGAAGTATCGCTAAGGCGCTTGCACCTTCTCACGTTGTTTACTTATTTGGTGCATAATTATGAACATTCATCAACCGTTATTCGGTCTAGCAAGAGTTTTTCTTTGCGGTGCTCTTTCTTGATTAGAGACGTTAAATGTGTTTTCTTCTGTAACTTTGTTATTTACAATTAATAAAGCTGAATCAGTTGAAAATGATGAGCCTAGCATTTTCAGTCGAACTTCTAGAGAGCATTTAAAATTTGACTTAATACCGGGTGGCCAGAATTATCTGAGATCCCGGTAGCCATGGAATTAGCTACTTATAAATGTTAGTATTATATTTCGTTTACAATAAGTATTGGTACCTATGTATAGTATTTAACATTACTAGCTTGGTAAGTGGGTTTTTACTGGCAAACACAAGGATAAGACTGGCTCGCCTTTGGCTCGCCAGTCATCTTCTTGAGCCAGTAAAATCTGTTACCTTGCGTGTATTGTTGAATATTTTATTTGTTCCTCACTTGTAAATAACTATAAATTTACCATTTATTCAAAATGTCAAACTGACAAGCAACTAAATTCATCAATATGACGCATACTAAGGAAGACAACTCTGGCTTTGCACGCTATTATTTATCTATGAGCACGCTTGTAAAATTTTACTGGCTAGCCAGTAAAAAATTTACTGGCTAGCCAGTTAAGAAACATTTTCAAGGTGAATACAGTGACTTGATAAATTGATGTTTACAAGTGAGGAACAAATAAATGTAATAAAATGCAATAAGAGGAGGGGAATGTGCCCTGGATTGTGCAGTTTGGCCTACCACTCGATTATAAAAATCTCCTGTTCTAACTCCATTACTTATTGCAATCTGTAATAATTTTTGACAGATAGGAATTTTAGTTGTGATGACATTAATGACATTTAGTTTAGTTGGATTCATTACTTCACTAAAGCGGTGTTGATTCCAAAGGTAATGTGATATCAGATATTTATGGCCACCTGGTACAACAAAAACTTACTTTTTTTCGACATTTTGTCCATGTTCCTTACGATATAGGAGGTTGGTTCTTGAGACATTCCTATTCTACTTTTTCATGTTTTATTCGAACTTCAAGTCAAAATTTAAAAATTTCAAAAAAATACGTTGGACTAAGAAACTGGTTTTATATAAGCGGATCTACTTCAATCATTTTTAAATTGTGATCATTTTATTTTGGTTTATTTAACGTTTTTATATCCCTGCTTTTCTTCTGCAAAACAATTTCTTATGTATAACTACGAAGAAATAAATAATATTCTAAGCACTTCACGATTGCGTGTATTGAGTTAGCTGCTTTAAATATTTAAAGTTTTAGAGCAGTGGAGCGTTAACTTTCTAAGGTGATTTTCAATTTACCCCTTTTAAATAAATTTTAATTGCATGTAACATAAAACTATGAAACTACTAAGAATCAAAAAACTGACTTGCACTTTGCTATCGTCTTACTACAGCCTGATTTAGACTTTTTGAGCCGCTAGTCAACCGATGACGTCACCCGCGGTTGTGAAGCTACCAATGAGAAAACCGCTAGAATTTATTTATTGTGGGCTGTCAACATTAGTGGATTAACCATTAATTTATAATTTTTAATTAGTAGTACTATTCTCCGTTAACTATTATATATTTTCTAGTAGCAAAATGTAAAATACTTTTGTTTTTATCTTTACTAGAGCTCTAATAGCGGGAGTGTTGAACAATGCACTGCGATATCCCAATTGGATCTAATGATGGTCACTACAAATAAAACAAAAAATAGTGGCCATGTAAATGTACAAAATTGGTTAGATCAACAGCAAAATATCAGTGTCAATGACGCTACATATACGAACGCTCTATCTACTTCCGGTCAGGTTACGGCAGTATCAGCATCTAATTTATTGCATTCCGAATCCGAAGTTTCACCGGAGCTGTCTCAAAATGTAAGTTAATAATAATAATTAGTAGCATATTTAAATAAAACAAAATCATTAGATTTTCGCAATGAGTACCAAGAGGTGGAAAAAGAAAAAAACATTTTGCAAATTGTGTGCCTTAGAAGTTACAAATTTTGAACGGCATTTAGAAAGGAATCATGAAGATAGTAGAAAAGTCCAAGAATTGTCAAAATATCCAAAGAAAAGTAAAGAACGAAAGCAAATGATAGGTTTATTACGAAACGAAGGGCACTTTGAGGAATTTTTAAGGGGGACCGTAAGACCTATTTATCAAACAAAGAACAAATCAAATGAAAAATATCCATGTGCAAACTGCAAAGGATTATATTCTAAAAAGTTTTTAGTCCGCCACTACAAAAAATGTGGTGCTGCCATCATCAGTAAAGATTCGAGAAAAATTAAAAGCCTATCAGCCTCACAAACTTTAATAGCTTGCGCAACTCATAGCAATAATGCATTGCACAAATTGCGCATCAAAGAAGAAGTTTTTAATATAATGAGAGCGGATCGTATAGGTCTGGTAGTAAAAACAGACACTTTAATATGCCACTTTGGCGAACAATATTTAAAAAAGCATAGCAGAAAACAAATGGCGGTGGTATGCTCCAATAAAATGAGAGAGTTGGGTAGACTGCTTCTAGAGTTCAGGCGCCTTAAAAATGACGCAAATTGCAAATTGATAGATGTAATAGATCCTGCTATGTTCGACATGGTGATAGCATGTGCAAAGAATATGGGTGGATATGATCCAGAACAAAAAACGTACAGAGCTCCCAGTTTATCGGCTCATATAGGAACATCGTTGAAACAGGTCAGCGATATACTTATGCGTTTAATACTAAAGCAAGATTCAAGTATTAAACTTATCGACCCAGAGAGTAAACTGAAGGAAGTAAAGCATTTCAAAGAATTGATTTCTTCCCAATGGACGACGGAAATAAGCAGTTTGGCTTTAAAAAACCTCAACGAAATAAAGTGGCAAAAACCTACGATCTTGCCCCTAACCAAGGACATTTTGAAGTTTAAAGTTTACGTTGATCAAGTTGCAAGTCGGTCCGCTGTTGAACTCCAAGAAAATCCTACTAGTAACCCGGCTTTTAAAAAGTTAGTAGATGCAACACTTGTATTGACTATTCTTTATAACAGAAGGCGTATAGGAGATGTACAATACACAGAACTTCAAACATACCTCAACAACTTTTCATCAGTGAATCAGGAAGAATTTATGAATTCGCTGTCCGAGTCAGAGAAGCAGCTAACAAAGCATTACAAAAGAATTGTAACCGGGGGAAAGGGTAGTAAACCCATAGTAATTTTATTTCCTCCAAATCTGCAAGGTTTTATGAATGTTATTATTGGTGTTCGACAATCGACAGATGTAGTACCACAAAATAACCCTTATTTGTTTGCACACCCTAACAGCGACCGTTAGGCTAGAGGTGATGTAGCAATTAGAAAATTTGCCGATAAAGCTAAATTGCAACATCCAAAACACATATCATCAAATAAATTACGAAAACAAATTGCCACTGTGATGCAAATTTTAAATATGAACAGAGAAGAGACCGAACAATTTGCTCATTTTATGGGCCATACCGAAAGAACGCACAATGAATATTACAAGTAAGTATTTACAATTACAAGTGTTTATTAAGCTAAAATAGAAATTGTATGCTGTTATTCCTTATTTTTAACTATTCATAGAACTCAGGCTCTGTTTATTACTTGTGACAAACTACATGCAAACATATTTTATTCTGCGTATAATAGTTATGTATGGTGCAACTCAATAAAGAGGCATTTCATCCATACGGAGAAAACTAGATTACCAGGTAACACCGAGTGCGATAATTTCCCCGAATGGATAAAATCTCTTTATTCACGGGTGGCATATAAAATGTTTTCCAATACCAACAATTAATTATATAAATAAGTTTTAAAATCGAATAAATAATTTTGTAATAAGTAATCATATGAGCTGGATGTGTACTAGTTGCACCGGTAACATGCATGCATTTTGTTAGTAGCTATGAATTATTAACTATTTAATTGACTAGTGAATAAAGCAACACTTTATCTATCCTCATCATTAAAATGTTACTTTACCATGGAAATTTTCATAGCTAAAATATAGTTAGTTCGCATTTGGCTTTTAAAGAGTGAACACATACTCCACGAGTTCTGTTATCTCTACAAGTGCAGTGCCATAAATAGATAGTGAACAGGAGGTCAAGTACCTACGCTGATTGACTGATTCTACATATTTACCTGAAAATTCGTACGTATACGGGATTTTTATTTACCTGTTAAATGTACGTAAATACACCATAAATTATGTTCCCGTCCGGTAACGGCTATGGCCCAGGACCTCCAACAATACCAGCTATAAACAATCAATTCGTTCCTGAAAATTACGGTTTTACATTTAATATCCCTGGTATCCAGGGATACCCTGCCTTACAACCGCAAAATCACTATAATCCTCAACTTCCATATGTAACCAACAATCAAATAATGATGACTTCCCCTTTTGTAACGAACCCAAATATTGCCCCGCCTAGCCAGGCAATGCAAACCAACACAAGTAATCAGCAACAACTTCATGAAGCAGTCAGTGACACCCCATCAGAATCAGACATAAATGATAACGAGAAAACGATCGAGGACACCAATATGACTGCTGACAACGACGAAGAAAGTCAACTTAGTCCAAAACATGAATGGCAAACATTTAAAAAAAGGAAAAGGAATACAACTCCATTGAATCCTAAATTAACTAAACCAAACCAACTGCCTACGTCTAACAGATATGAAATACTAGCACAAACACAAACTACTAACAACATTGACAATCAACAACCTAAAACTGTAAAACCCCCACCAATATACATCTATGGAGTAAATGACTATGAAAAAATGGTCACAAATCTCACTAAAGTCCTTGAAGCAGAGCAATATCACACGTCAGCAGCATCAAATAACACAATTAGAATTAATACCCATACTGCCGACTCTTACAGAAAGTTGTCGAAACATTTAAAAGATGAAAACATCGTACACCTTCCAACTAAAAGAAGACAGAGCATATAGAGTAGCGGTTCGGAACCTCCACCATTCCATTCCGATAAACACCATAAAGGATGAGCTAGCTAAACAGGGTCATAAAGTGCGTAACATCATAAATATGCGCCATAGGGTAACTAAGCAACCTCTCTCTCTTTTCATGGTCGACCTCGAACCAAGCGAGAACAATAAAAAAATCTTTGATATCAAATATATCGGAAATATGGTAGTCGCGATTGAACCTCCTAAAAAGAAAAACACTATTCCGCAATGCCTAAGGTGTCAAGACTACGGGCATACTAAATCTTATTGCAATAAACCCTATGTTTGTGTAAAATGTGGCGGCGGACACAACACTGCAATATGCAAAAAAGATCGAAATACCCCGGCCAAGTGCGGCCTATGCGGCGGAGATCACCCTGCCAATTACAAGGGTTGCACAGTATACCAAGACCTCCAAAGGGCCCGAAACTCGCCATTTAGAGGAATAGCTAACCAATCCCGTCTGCAACAAGCTCCTCCTAACTTCACCCTAACTGATTTCCCCCCTCTCCGTAACCAATCTAATAACCACAGCGGTGAAGCACAACGCGTAACCAACACTCCTCAAGCATGGACAAAACGGAACTACAGCTCCCCAACTCAAATCCAACAAGAAATAAACATTCCCGAAATGCTCACAACTTTTCTCAACGAATTTAAAAACATGTTTTCCCAGCTCATAAGTCAGAACAGCATGATATTAAACATGCTTTCCACGGTGATAAATAAAATAGCGTAAAATGGCTACTTCACTACGCATCGCGCTGTGGAACGCCAACGGTATCACTAACCATATCCCAGAAGTAATAATATTTCTACAACTACAACAAATTGACATACTGCTCGTTTCCGAGACTCATGCAACTAATAGGACCACTGTAAAAATACCGCATTATACCACATATTATGCCAATCACCCAGACGGGACGGCGCATGGCGGATCAGCTGTGATAATTAAGAACACGATTGTCCATCATGAACTTCAACCATACCTAACCGAAAAGATTCAAAGTGCAGCCATAAATGTTCAAGCCTTCCCCTATTCGCTTGTAATCTCAGCCATCTACAGCCCACCAAGGCATCCCATCTCGTCTGACGAATATGAAGAATTTCTTAGATAACTAGGCCCTAAATTTTTAGCAGGAGGAGACTGGAACGCAAAAAATACAGCCTGGGGCTCTAGACTTATCAACCCGAAAGGACGCAACCTACTAAGAACAATCCAGAGAAACAATTTCAACTTCCTATCAACCGGAGAACCGACGTATTGGCCTAGCGACCCACAAAAACTCCCAGACCTATTAGACTATGCAGTTGTCAATGGAATAGCTAACATTTACACCAAAACAGAATCTAATTACGACCTCTCCACTGATCACACCCCAGTCATTATCACCGTCAGCACAACAATAATTACCAAAGAAATGCCGGTTAGGCTCTGTAACAAACACACGGATTGGGATCACTTCAGAGACCTATTAGAAGAAAACATTAATCTAAGAATCAGAATTAAAGATAATCAAGACCTTGATGAAGCAGTTCATCACCTTACGACAACAATACAAGTCGCTGCTTGGCAAGCCACACCTACTGCTATAAATAGCACTCCTGTAATCAATAACATTCCTCGCCATATACGTAACCTACTAGCGGAGAAACGAAGAGCCCGGAAAAAATGGCAAAGAACAAAGAACAGACACGACAAAACAATCTACAATAGACTTACCCATCAACTACATACCACACTTACGGAAGCCCGCAACGAAACTTTCAAAGAATACATTACCAAGCTTTCTCCTAACGACCATTCAATCTGGAAAGCAACAAAAAAATTCAAGAGACCCATAATAGCAATACCACCAATCAGAAAGCCTGATAATACATGGGCCAGAACAGACAAGCACAAAGCAAACACCTTCGCAGAACACCTTGTCACCGTATTCGATACCCCGGACCCACACGAGAACTACGACGACACTGAAATTCAAGATTTCCTAACCGCTCCGTGCCAACTCTCGCCGCCAATACAACCCTTCTCTCCGTCAGAAGTACGCCAGCAAATCAACCTTACGAACACCAAAAAAGCCCCTGGCTATGACTTGATTGTAGGTGAAGTACTGCAACATTTGTCACGAAAGACAGTGGTCCTTCTCACCACCATATACAATAGTATATTGAGATTAACGTACTTCCCACTACAATGGAAGTATGCTAAGATTACTATGATCGCAAAGCCTGGCAAACCACCCAACCTCCCATCTTCCTTTAGACCGATAAGCCTGTTACCTCTATTATCCAAGCTCTTTGAAAGACTCCTATTGAAAAGAATAAAAAAAGCTGTTAATCTTGACCAAATAATCCCGCCCTTCCAATTCGGTTTTCGTGAAGCCCACTCAACGATACACCAATGCCACCGAATCGTCAATCAAATAATAGAAACTCTCGAAACCAAAAAATTTACCGCAGCTGCTTTCCTAGATATAAAGCAAGCCTTCGATAAGGTTTGGCATGCAGGCCTCCTGTTCAAGATCAAACTACAATTCCCAGCTCAGATCTATTTAATCCTAAAATCATACCTCACCGAAAGATTCTTCCAAGTTGTAATAAATAACTCAGCCTCGGACTACCATCAAATTAAAGCAGGAGTGCCGCAAGGAAGTGTGCTAGGCCCTTTACTCTACCTGATTTATTCATCTGATTCACCAACCACGCAAAACACTACTATTGCCATGTTCGCCGACGACGTAGCCATCCTCTCAACCAGTGAATCGCCTGCAGTAGCGACAACTCACTTACAGAACCACCTCAATCTCCTACAGGACTGGACCAACAAATGGAGAATCACAGTAAACAGCGACAAGTCAGCTCAAATAACCTTCACTAACAGAAGACTTGTGTGCCCTCCCACCAGTTTTAACAATATTCAAATCCCAACTAAGTCAGAAGTAAAATATTTAGGTATGCACCTTGACGAAAAACTCAACTGGGGTAAGCACATCAAGAAAAAAAGACAACAAATAGATTTGAAACTGAAGCAGATGCAATGGCTAATCGGAAGGCGTTCGCAGCTTTCGTTATCCAACAAGGTACTGCTTTATAAAATTATCATAAAACCCATCTGGACCTATGGTATCCAGCTTTGGGGTTGTGCAAAAGCATCCCATACAAAGATCATACAACGGATACAATCTAAAATACTCCGAATAATCACTGACGCTCCATGGTATGTAAGCAACGATTCCATCCACACCGACCTGAAAATCCCTCATGTAACAACTGAAATCCAAAGATTCGCACAAGCATACAACTTCAAGCTACCAGGACATGAAAATGACCTTGTAGGGCATCTCGCACGCCAACCAGCAGCCGCAAGAAGACTTCAACGCACCTGGCCACTAGATTTACTCCCCTAACTGCCTTTTGTTAGTGTATAACCCTGGGAAGACGGTAATGGCCTGATCCCAAATCATGACATGTAGATATTTAAGATAACATTTACTAATTACTCACTTGTATTTTCTGAGTAGATTGTAAATATGCAAATAAAATAATATAAAAAAAAAAAAAAAATATAGTTCTATAAGTAGGTATTGGAAACAAATAATTTGAGGTATAGATTAAAATGTTTTTCTAAAAATGACAAATCTACTTATCTGTATTGTGTTAACTAATTCAGCATTCTAAATAATCGCTTAAATCATTTGATTTTAGACTGCCACAAGATGTTTACCAAACAGCAAAAATATCAAAACTGTTGATACTTATGGATAAAGGCCTTGGACACAAGTACAAGGGCAAATCCTTAAATGAAATCAATATAAATCCAGAAGTTGATTTGGCAGAATCAGACGATTGTGAGGATGAAGCACCTTTGGCGAATGAACTTGAAGAAGCAACTGTTAGTAATGTTATGCCAGAATCTCCACAACCATCATCATCGGGCAACATAAAACAATGTAAGTAACATTGCGATTGCTTTTGTAAAAAAAATATCTTAACAGATATTTCACTTTTAGCTTGCAAAAAAATTGGTAGAACTGCATGGACCCAAGAACAAGTTGCAGTAGTGAAAGAGCATTTCAAGCGACATATCAAGCTGAAGAAAGCACCAAAAAAACAGGAATGTCAAGAGCTCATTAAGAAACACTCGCATTTATTGAGAAACAAGGATTGGGTTCGTGTGAAAACGTATGTGTATAACTCGTATCGGGATAAATAAATAATAAAGGAATCATATTTATATTTGTTTATTTTTCACATTATAAATGATCTTGTTTTTTAACCATCGTTATTAGTTAGTTGCGCTCTTTTCTTTTTGTACGTATGTGCATGTAAAAAATATTACATTCACCATATCCTTGTTCTTTAGAAAAAAATCTGATTTTTTTACATTTGGTTGCAACTAAATTGTTTATTTTCATTATAGTTAGTATGTATACGAAACCATGGATTTTTTATAGAGAAAAAACTAATAAAGTACATTTTTATTAATTTTTAAATTGCTTTTATTAAATGAACTACAAAGTAGAAAATAATTTTATTTTCAGCTCTCATTAGTTCTCGGATTTCTATGAATAAAAAGTATACATGATTTTTGAGGCTTTCACGGCCATTGTCATTAAGTAACAAACGACTTCCGAGATTGGACCGTGTCATGATTGAGATCGAAGAACTCAACGTTTCACCCACTTTCGTAAGGGGCTTCATCAGGAGGAAAAAAGCAAATGAGCACGGTAACTCAACGTGTTAACCACGCCAGAGGCGAAACTCTTTGCAGGGAAGGGACAGAAGAGCACGGTAACTCAACGTGTGAACCACGCCAGAGGCGAAACTCTTTGCAGGGAAGGGACAGAAGAGCACGGTAACTCAACGTGTGAACCACGTCAGAGGCGAAACTCGACTGAGTTCTTCGATCTCAATCATGACACGGTCCAATCTCGGAAGTCGTTTGTTACTTAAAAAGTATACAACCTGGGGCGCTCATCAAATATTAAACGTATGATCTGGTCAATTTGGTATACTTACTGCTAAAGAGGTCACATCTTCAAAATCATACTTATCAATATAAATTTAGATCAGCGACCACATTCGAGCCATTCCAGCCGCATCAACTTCTTCTGGGCACGGCATGCGATCAATGGTGTTGATTAT
Source organism: Agriotes lineatus (assembly GCA_940337035.1). Lineage (NCBI taxonomy): Eukaryota > Metazoa > Arthropoda > Insecta > Coleoptera > Elateridae > Agriotes > Agriotes lineatus. The sequence goes on along the minus strand of OW679198.1, from coordinate 2,148,657 downwards.
CTTAGTGAAAAATATGGATACCAGAACAAGCTGCATAATACGAAGACTGAAAAATTAACGGTAACGGCGTACGCTCACAGAATTACCAACACTGAATTTTGGTAATCGAAGCATGGACTACTATACAGGGGCCGGCAACAAAGATATTTCTAAAACTACGAGAGTGACATAAAATAGTATATTGTATGTTAAGAGCTGAAAGTGCATTCTTGCCGCTTGCGCATGAATATTGCTGGTTGAGGCGAAGCCGAAACCAGCAATTATGCAAAAGCGGCAAGCGCACTTTTAGCTCGAAACTTACATACTATTTTTTCGACGACTGAGCATATTATTAAAGGAAAATAATCATATTTCATTTTATTGCAAAAATTAATTGACAATCTAGTTAACATTACTCGCGCAGTCTATGACATGTGACGCGATTATTTCCGCAAATGACGGGCGTTGTCAAGGTAACATTCAGACGTGCTGACGTGGCTACCTATTTTGTTGATGCGGAAACCCAAAACACCCGGCGAGCGGCAAAGTGATGAAAACGCACGCTCAGCGGCAAATGTCAACTTTCTGTTGTCAAATGACAGTAAGAAAAATCTACTTTCAATGTCAGTCGTCGAAAATCGTATACATATAGGTACTGTCAGATGCTGAATTCTCTCACTTGCCGAAATGGAATACTCAGACCTAAAGTCGTCCCATTGCCGAATTAATTTGCTCAGTTACAGTATTGACCAAATTCATTTCGGCATTTAAGCAAATTGGGCATCTGAGTCAAATATATAAAAATTCTACGAGGTACGAAGGCGGTGCACATCACATGATTATAAATGGTAGGTCAAAAAGAGTGGTGACCCAAACTTACTTTTTTTAAATAGAAGACTCTATGTTTAGGTAGCTTACAAGGAGTTTTCCATTGAAATGCTAATAATTTTAATATAAAGTTGTATGGATCTACCGCCAACGGTTCTGGAGATGTTAACGATTTTATTCAAAAAAATGCTGAACTTTAGGCGGCTGTTGTAAGTAACAGGAAACAATTCAATGAAAGAGAACGTTATCAAAATATTATGGGGTAAAAGTTTCTTCACGTTTCTAATAATACTGAAACAGTAAAAGAAAACATTTGCTAATGCGAATTGCATCAACTTGCAAATAACATTACCGGTAATGGGATTCGAACTACATCGCCTGCAAATGCGATTTCAGTTTCACGCGTTTCTTCCACTGATCCGTGAAGGATCTCTCGGATCTGTGCAGTGCATGGCTGTATTAAACAGAACACACTTTTTGTTGCCCTTTTTTGACTCTTACAACATTTATCTTGTATCTCTTGGGTTCCATTTTCGTCAAGAGTAAAGCCTGAGCTATGTGCAAATTACTGATTTGATCTGAGTCTAAGTAAAAGCAAAATAAGCAACATTTTTTTTAGTGCCCACTCTGTACCTATATGTTGTGTCTAAATATGCCTTTTTTGTTCAAGTGCAAAAACCTGAGATATGTGCAAATTATTACTTTCATTTAAGTAATAAGTCTTGAGTTAAAGCAAAAATAGAAAGAATTTAATTTTTCTTATTTGCTCACCCTGTATATATTTCTCCGAAATTTTCTCGGTTTCATGCCAGGTAGACATATAATATGTATGCAAAGTATCGTTTTCCTCCAAAAAATAGTTTTAGAGTTATACCGGCAAAAGACAGACGGAATTGAAAAAAACGTTTCTTTGATATCTAGGGACCCTGGAAGTGAAGATCTGAAGAAATATCAGAAGGTAATTTTTTATCAATTACAATACGTTCTTCGTCTTTTAGACGAGGCAAGTAAAAACTAAAAATTAAGATGCTTTAATTCAAGGGATAACAAAAACCACCGAACAGAACAAAGAACCAGATTTAGACAATACAAATCCCGTAATGTAGATACAAGAAATAATGAACACGAAAAAACGAAAAATTCTGAATAACTTGATTCTACGAGTATTATCAAATGAAATCAAATTTTGAAAAAAACAAACAAACACATCAAAATTATACAGTGGCCGCCAAAAAGTCGGATCATATGGGAAAGTTTTTTATTTTTTATTTTTGAAAAGAACATTTTACGACAATAATTTGTGCTTGTCCAACAATCTATTTAGTCCCTATCATACATATCGAGTGATTTTAACTTATTTAGAAAATGGCGTATTTCGAAATTGTCAAAATCTAAAAAGTGCTATTTTTTGGAAATTAAGTAAGTTTTCAATGAGATTTCTTTAGAGGGTTAGTTTTAGCTAACTGAACAATCTCAAGTCCAGAAAACACACATTTTTCTTTAACTTTAGCTAAACTTTAATTTTTCAATTTTGTAAATATTTTTCAAAATTTCACATACCAACAGCTTGTGGCCGGCTGATGCTTGCGTTGCCAGCAGTGTAGTGGGGGCAAGCCCCACACCCGGGCATTGATAACATCGTAAGCTCTCCGGCCATCATACGAACACCTTTGATGGCCGTGACCCCTGCGAGGGCATTCTTCCTTAATTCAAGGGGTTAGGCTAGCCACCTACCCCGACCGCGGATTAAGATGGCTTATAAAACCGCACTCAAGTGTGTGAAAGTAACAGGCTCTCAACCTATATTAAGAGAAAGAAGAAGAAGACATACCAAAACTTAATTTTAACATTTACATTTTTTATGTAACGACTAACGATTTATAATTGTAAAAAATAATATAAAATGTTAATTACCCCTTTACATTTTTTATTATTTACCGAAAAGTGATATGTTCGCATAATTTTTAAGTTATTGATGCAATGTGCTATTTAGGAGAAGTATTTTTAAATGATAATTAATATCTATTTAAATGGCTTCTACGATAAAAACTCTAATCTAACCCTTTTAATGAATCCCGTAAATATTCCTTTGCAGTTGTCTAAATGAGAAGGATTTTCTTTATATACTTTACATGTTCTAAAAATGCTTCTCATTCAGACTGTAAAAGATCGTTTACAGGATTTTTGGATTTTGATAACAGTAATTTACTAACAAGGTTAGAGTTTTTAGAAGCCATTTAAATAGATATTAATAATCATTCAAAAATTTTTCTCCTAAAAAGCACATTGGATCAAAAACGTAAAAATTATGCGAACATATCAGTTTTCGGTAAATAATACAAAATCTAAACGAGCAATTAACATTTTATATTATTTTTTACAATTATAAATCTTGAAAGTCGTGACATAAAAAATTTTAATTTCAATATTAAGTCATGGTATGCGAAACTGAAAAATATTTAAAAAATTGAAAAAGCTAAAGTTAAAGAAAAATATGTGTGTTCTGGACTTGAGATTGTTCAGTTAATCAAAACTAACACACTCTAAAACAGTCTCATTGCAATCTTACTTAATTTCCGAAAAATAGCGCTTTTTAGATTTTGACAATTTCGAAAAACGGAATTTTCTAAATAAGTAAACGTCACTCGGTATATATGATAGGGGTTAAATAGGTTTTTAGACAAGCACAAATTATTGACGTGTAAAGTTTTTTTGAAAAATCTAAAATAATTTTTTTCTCATATTATGCCGCCTTTTAGGCGGTCACTGTATACCCAATACCGTTAAATTGTCAACTATTTCTCGTCTTCTTCCATGGGTATTAAAACTATACAAAGTGCTCGTAATTTGTAAATTTAATGATTTTGCCTTAATAAATGAAGCACGCTATGTATCTCTGTATTTCTTAAAAACTCTTTCAATAAACTTTCTCCTAATAGCTTATTTAGCACCCCTAAATTCAACTGGTTTTCAGATTTAATTTATTCCAGCATTTCTCGGTTTTTTGTGTCAGCAATGGCTGGATTTTTATTTTCTAAACCTAGTTTGTGATTCCTTTAAATAAAGCATTTTATGGGCCTTACACTGTTTTCTTATACTCACACTCGCATAGTTGGAAACAGTTGAATTCAGAGTTATCCAGTAAGATATCAAAATAAATCTCTTTAAAGGGGCATTTCAAAAATTCTAAAATGTGTAGTGCGTTTCCTTTAAAAACCTTTGAAATCATTAAATTTGCAGACACCTTGTATAGTATGAATGCCGAGAATCACCATTTTACACTCGAAAGGCAATTCACAAAAAACGTTTTATTTTCTATTTCAGTATTTACAGCAGCTGCCCACCCCGCATCGTTGACGGATCCTGTATTAAATGCCCAGTAGCATGCGGTTGTATTGTATTTACTTAAATCCATTACTAGCGATAAGCCCCCGTGCGCGTTTGCCAAGTCTCTGAGGCGTAACAGTATGTTTCATAGGTAGAGGCGAGTACTACTGGCGCACCTTGTTAGGTGTATATGTGTATTACATGGTCGCGCCATCTAGAATAAACTCTACCAACTCAAGTGTATAACTGAATATGTGTACTGTCAAACTCACCTCCACCAAAAAATTTGCCAAATCGATGCTTGTTGCACCATCTGTTGAATGGAACACTTATACATGGGGATACCTAGTCGCCTCCGATTTTTCGTACTGGCCTCCAAAAATGAGGCCAGTTATTCGTTTCGACGTATGCTTTCGGAGGCGAGTTTGACGTTTTGCATATATATATATATATATATATATATATATATATATATATATATACCGGGTGCTGACTTGCGCGACGCACCATAGGAATTTGCATAGTAAATTCTTTAGGTTCAATTATTTGCTCCCCTAATTATTTTAGAGATAAAGTGTCAATACATTTTTTGTAGAGAAAAAAATACTGCATCCATTCATACTGTTGCTAACAATTTTTCAGTTTCTAGAACCGAAGGAATGCAAAAAATCAAACTAGCATTTTTACAAAAATCAGTGATGCCATGGAATTATTGAAACAAGCCAATGCCAACGCAAGTGCGTGCGGGGCGATCATCCAGTCACTGCCGTCAAAAGATTGTCGTTTTTCTCGTTTTGGTGTAAGTTCTGAACCTCATTGTTGCACCTACAATTATTTAATAACCTGCATGTAGTCTTAAACTTAAAATGAATCAGTTTATTAATGGTTGTACTGTTTGGAATTTGCCGATACGGATATTTTACAATAAACAAGGAGCTTACTTTAACGAACGTCCACCATATTCGTAAAACCATTTTTGTTATGGACAAGGTCTAGGTACCTTAAAGACATTAAGCAAAACAGAATTAATAATGAATTATTATAAACGTCAAACATCAATGACAAACAAACAAACAGCACATATTGTCGCGCCGCCGCCGCACGCATTTGCGTTGGCATTGGCTTGTTTCAATAATTCCATGGCATCACTGATTTTTGTGAAAATGCTAGTTTGTTTTTTGCATTCATTCGGTTCCGGAACATTAAAAATTGTTAGCAGCAGTATGAATGGATGCAGTATTTTTTTCTCTACAAAAAATGTATTTACACTTTAACTCTAAAATAATTAGGGGAGCAAATAATTTAACATAAAAAATTTACTATTCAAATTCCTATGGTGCGTCGCGCAAGTCAGCACCCGGTATATATATATATATATATATATATATATATATATATCAATGATTTAGCTGAGCTTGAAGTAAATGCTAAAATTATTTCATTTGCTGATGATACTGTGATCGTTTTTGCATCGGAGAACTGCGATGAGCTACTGCAGAAGGTTGAATGCGGCATGGCTTTAATAAAAAGTCAACTGGGTTGCGATTTATTATCAAAAACTCGTTTTATTAACTTTTTCTTAACAAACACTGCCAATTACAGAAATGGTTCTTCATCAATTAAACTGTTTAACACGATACGGATACGCTCTTGCTTGCGGGAGGTGTAACCGCGGTTAAGAATGGCTTTTTTAGTGCCATTACTAAACTAGGGTAAGTGTGTCTACTGTCTACGAAAGACGACGATTGGAGCTCCTGTAGACAGATCATGTTTATGCATTTGTTTATTTACAATTAAAATTAATATGTACAGTGTTATAAAATTAACTTAGAGATAAAAATAATCGAATAATATATGTAAAGCGCGTGGCCCGGTGGAAGGCATCTCTATGGGCGAGAAGCTGATAGGGGTGGTCGGCCTGGAGGTAGGGAAACTTCGGCCAGGAGTCCTTGGACCTGGGGCTCGCGTCCTAGTGAGGCCCTTTGGGGGCGGGGCGGTGTCCACGTGCCAAATGATCGGGGGCATAATGACACACCTCGGCGGTATGCAAGGGGATGCGGCAGAGGCTTGGGGCGTCATTGCCATGGCCAGGGGCATTCTCGGCAGAGCGGTGCGAAGCCGGGGTGTCGCTCCCTGGGAGCGCGAGCTCAGGCGAAGTCCTCCTCGTAGCGCGAAGTTCCTGAGGTGCCTGGGCAGACCTGGTGGTGACGTGGAGCCGGCACACTCTGGTCCACAAGCAACTAACGCAAATTTGAAGCTTGGGGCGCCTTGGGGCCGTGCAGAACGTGTCTGACGACAGCACACTCCTGGTGCGGGCTGCTGTAGCGAACCTCGAACTTGAGGATGGCGGGCGGCAGACCCGGACGTCGGCAGTCCATGCTTCTCATCCTCGGTGAGCTGTGAGTAGGCCGCGCTGGAAGGCACGAGCTCTATTTTCTTTGGAGGCGTTCGGCATCTCGCAGCTTTCGGCTACAAGAGAGGGCGGCGTCGAGCGTTCTGTGTGGATCCACGGCGGCGGCGGCGACGGGCTTCCTCTATGGAGGCGTGTCTGGCGGCCTTCTGCTGTGGATGCAGCGGAGGCGGCGGCGAATGGCAGAGACGGCGGCGGCGAGCTTCCCCTGTGGCGGATGGCACAAGGGCAGGCGGCGTCGGCGTCTTTGGAATGCGGTGGCGAAGGCTACGCTTCGTGTAGTAGAGCGGCAGCTGGCGGCGGCGGACTGAGCGACGTGGGGGTCGCCTCGACAGTGGCCGGGAGGGTGCGGAGCGGCAGGCTCCTCTAGGGCAAATGGAGGTTCTAGCCCAGGAGAAGAGGAGAAGTTGATCCGAGAACAGAGTTCAATCAGATGTCGTTTTCTGCGGGGTTCTGTTCTTATAAAGGGAAACCACCTCCTTCCTGTTTCCCCGCATTTCAAGTTTTGGTGTTGTAAAATGACAAACACGCTCTGGGGGAGAGATTTCCGTGGTTTTAGTTAATTTTGGTTCTGACGTTGTTAATTACGCGCGATGATTTTTCTTATGCTGTTCATCGTCTTCCTCGGATGAAAACGAATTCAACGGTATAACACATGCACATATTCGTACTATCGTCACGGCGTTATATTAATTACCTGTAATTTATTTATCATAGAATTTGCGAGCGGCCGAGGCTCCTTTGTATTTCTTCCAAGGTTGACACCTGTGCGGCGTTAATAACTGATCTATGCGTAATCCTTTTACCTGGGCAGCTTACAAAGTCTGCCTTTTCCTTTGTGTGCCTAAATTTGCAGTTGGTAGCTGTCTTCCGTTTTATTTTAGGTTTAGCATGCGGCGTCGCATCTTCCTGGTATTTTCATGTTTTATATCCGAGCATATTTCGTTTGTCGGCCGAGATTCTTTTGGCAATTGTTAAGTCTCTTTGGGACTTGGCCATAAAAGCTTTGTTCTTGCGATAGCTGCACTACGCTTTATTGGAAGGTGCGGCGTGCTAGCTTGCTCTGTTTATGGCTTTGTTTACTGTATTTTGCCGAAATCTGAGTTTTGCAGATTTCGGCTGAAATTGCTTTCTTTTCTGCTCCTTGGAAAAATGAACGCGAGGTTCGAGAGCGTTACTGACATGTGATAAATTTTTAAGTGAGTCGCGATCTGACGAATGGGAAGCGCGGCTCTTGATTACATATCTGAATCATGTCATATTTAAAGCACAACAAAGTCAATTGCAAATGTATACAAACTATAAAAGCAGTTTTTCAGGTGAAATGTTTAGGTATAATTATTGATTCGATACTTAAATGGAAAGCGCATGTAGAACAATTAGTCAAAAAATTAGAAAGATAACAAACTTAACACTATTCAAAGCATTTATTTCGCTCTAGTTCAGTCTGTAATTCAATATGGAATTATTGGTTAAGTTGCAAACTGTTATTTATACCCAGTGGAAATTTTACAAAAGCGTATTATAAAAGTCATATTTAATAAAGACTTTAGTTATCCAACTGATATTCTTTATTCAGAAGCAAACATTTTTTCTGTTCGTCAATTGGTTTTACAATCAATTGCTATATTTGTTTATAAAAATAAACAGCACTTTAGCGTCTTGTCTCATGAGCACGATACAAGAGGTAATAAGGAATGTAATCTTTTAATTCCCAAAACAAGTACAGCACATTCCCAAAAACATGCGTATTACTTTTGTGTCAAATTGTTCCGGTTGAGATTAAATCTTCTTACTCATTAAATTCTTTCAAAAATAAAATTAAAAATGGATAAAAGAAGCCGGATTGGATTATTACTCCTATTTGATAAATTTGGTAAATTGATTTGATAGTTTGAGGTATGAACATATATATTTTGTTTAATTTGTTAAAGTGTTTTGGTTGCTATCATTACAGTAATATAGTTAGGTTTTTTTTTTGTTAAACTGCCACGCACAAGCTTTGATTCTGTGGCCATACTGTTTATATATAAATTTTTATGTGTAATAATACTAATAATGTATTAATAATAAAAAAATAAACAATAAACAATAAATAAATAAACATAGTTCTTACACGATAAAATAGGCAGCCTGTATACTTACATGAACTCAAGAATGTGTATGAACATAAACAATAACTTCACACTCTTTAGGATTCTACAACAAAACATAAAAAATAATAATAATTAACCATTAAAATTATAATAAATACTTTGTTTTAATCAACATTTGGTAACTATACAGTGATTTTGTAAAGTAGTGGATAAATTCGTTAAAATTGAAGGCACAACTTTTGGAAAAATTCTGGAACACCGCGATTTATATTTGTATTTGCGCATTTCTTCAAATGAAATTAATACATTCAGGGTGATCTTCGTAAGAGGCATGAGGGTGACCCGTATGTATAGATTCTATTTGAAAAAAAATGCTCAAATAAAAATAAATATCGATGGGTCCCAGCGTTTTTTCCAAAAGTTATTACTTCAATTCTTAACGAATTTATATCCACTACTTTACGAAAGCAATGTATAATTTATCTACTAAATCCAATGCTATACCATGAAGGTAAACGAGTATAATAAATCAGAAAAGTTTATATCTAAATTAATGTAAATTAAACACAGTCTTCCTCATAACAATTAACATTTTTTTTACATACGCTACATGTTTCGGTTTATTTGTTAAACCATCTTCAGGCTAAAAGATAAAGCTTCTAAAAATACGGGGAAAGAAACAGAGAGCAAACACCTCACCTAAGATAGTTTAACAGATAAACCGAAACATGTAGCGTATGTAAAAAATATACCTATGTTAATTGTTATGAGGAAGACTGGGTTTAATTTACATTAATTTACTGAATCACCTCATTGTGAGTATGGACCAGATCCTGAATAGCTTACATCAAGAAAAATTTTCTAAAAATTTAATAAAACTATGATACCATAATATACAGGGTGTAGAAATGCTTTACGCACCATAGGGTTTTCAATGGTAATTTTTTCATATGACAATATTTGCTTCCCTAACTATTTTAGAGCAAAATTGTAAATAGGTTTTTTGTAGAGCAAACAATTTTGCATTGATTTATGCCATCATTTTTGTAATTTTACGTCAAAAAACCTAATAGTGAAAGTAACTAGAATTATCATTTTTTTTAAAATCAGTGCAAATTGTGAAGTGTTGGTATGCTGGAAGCAGATCAGGTGCAATAAGTGCCATGGTTGGTGCTACATTTGACAGATGCAAACAAATAAACAACAAACTAATTTGTTGATGCTTTGAGATGCTTCAATAATTTCAAGGCACCACTGATTTGTCTAAAAATGGCAATTTTATTGCTTTAGATTTTCGGTTTTCCGAAATGTAAAATGACAAATGCTGGCATAAATGGATACAGAATTTTTTTCTCTACAAAAAACTTCAATACAAGTTTGCTCTAAAATAATTAGGGAAGCAAATATTTTCATATTAAGAAATTACCATTGAAATCCCTATGGTGTGTAAAGCATTTCTACACCCTGTATTTTATACTCGACAGGATGGGGCACATGCAACTTGAAGCGACTTACTATTTAGAACTGCGCCCCGGAGTACAAATATCATGGCAATACAGATACTCAGTATTAGTTTAAAAGACATATTGGTTAGAGTTGTTGCGCCTTTACGATATTAAAGCAATTGGCAGTTAATTCTGACAGTTGTGGGTCTAAAAACCAGTAGTATGTTATAAATCATAAACTTTAAGCCATGCTAAGGAGCAGAGAAAAAGAACATTATTTTAGTATATGGCGAATGCAGTAGAAAACCAAAGGCATCATTATCGACGGCATGGATCGCCAACTAAAAAGACGATCACAAAGCGTTATCAAATGAGTACGAGTAAGTTTTAGTAATCACAACGATCATTAATATGTCTTTTAGATAAATATTGCGTATATGTGTTGCTATAATACTTGAACGTTGGATTATAGGTGAGTTACGAGTTGTTAAGTTTATTTTCGAATTAATGTAAACTTTTATCTAATTCGTCTACTAGTAATTGACGTAATACGTTTCATTCTCTTCCATTTAGCACATTTTTGCAAATCCAATTCAGTTGACAACGTTGGCACTGCTTCCAAAACTTGTTTGGTGTCTCTGGGCTTCACGCGAAGACGACAAAAGATTTTTTTAATGACACCTGAACAAATACGACACTGGCTCATTTGTTGTGGGGCCAACAATACGCTGCTCTGATGTGTGCTGCTATTCATTGTTTATCTTGCATTGTGATTTTTATTATTGCTGCCCCTATTTTTCGAAGTGAAGTGCGCAAGATATGATTTTAAAGAGGGACGCTGCCGCTCGCCGCTGTGTTGTCTCTGAAAACTTCTCTTGATTAAAGTAATTATTGTGAAACGGCTTTTTTATGTCGGAGCAAAGAAGGGTGCCTGTATCTTTGTCTTTAAACGAAACCTTAACGGCCGCGAATGGACACTCGAAACGGCTGTTTCAAATAAGAGATATTTTAGCCTTACACTAAGCAACAAATAGGAGAGCATAGGTTTAGATACAAAAATGGATAGAAGTCAAAGTGCGAGAAAGGGGAATCTGAAAAATGTATATGAACTTCCTGTAACTTTTCAAAACCTAAAAAAATAAATTCGATACAGCAAGTAAGATTCGAAAAATCTTAATATTGTTCCCATTCCATGTTTAGCTTTAAAAATAAGTCACACATGTAATATTTGCTCACGATATGAAATTTAATTCGTTTGTTAGCTTTGTTAGTTATTCTCTAAATCCCAGCTTAAAAAATCAAACCGATTGCAACAGTTTTCCGCAGTATCTGGTGATTACCCAGATATCAACGTACATGTTGCGAAGACGTTAGAATTTTACCAACTGTCAAGCGAATGCGATGTCGTGTAGTGCAGTATTCTGTAGCGTTTACGACTGTTATATTATTGATATGGAGTTGATAATTGTTCTTTAATTTCGAAAACAAACATTTTATTCTTATAAATAAATGTAATTACAGCTAACATGTTCAGAAACAGGACTGGGGGCTCCAAAACAATTTCTTAGCACACCACCCTTATGGGAAGTGCAAAACTGACATCCAATAAAATAACAAGAAAAAAACTGGTATTTATTTAACAAACGCCCATAAAGCCTTTAATTATATAAGGACTATTAACTAACACACAAATAAATTACATAAATATCACAGAACCATACTTAATAAGTGAACATCGATTTATACCTATAACTACATTTTATAGGAAGCCTCAATTGTATACGTGCTTTTTTAAATTGTACGGGCACCAATTACTATAGTTTCAGCTGAGACGACTACGAAACGTTAAAGTAATAAATGCAATTTATTTAAACGAGCAATTTAGAAGAAAAGGTGCACTTCCGCAAAATTAATTGTAAGTTTCTTTATAAGTGATATATCTCATTCAGGCAGCTGGATATATTTTTCTCTACAATAAATAAAAAATACACCAACAGTGTGTCAGTACCCAAACATGAAATTATTAAGTTTTCAAACTGTTTGGGTACCACTGTAAACATTAGGTTAATCAATCAGCACCTTAATTTAACTCATATATAAGTTACCCACCAGAGGAATCACTTCTAATGTGTTAAGTACTTTAACGAACTTTATCTACGACAGTGTGTAAAATTAACTTTTAGTTGGCAGTTTTAAGTTTGTAAAACGACTGTTTAATAACATTTTTTCATTAGTTTACGTCGTCAGTAGCAACGTGTTTAAAAAGATTTTATTAGGAACGTAGTCAGTAGCAACGTGTTTTAACATTTTTAACCACTCAGAATTACGACCGTTTTCTAGTAATTCTAATTTACGTTTAAATATATTTTTTTATATTTACAGTGTTTTCTAGATTCTATCGTAAATAAAATTTTGTACGATACACATGCGTAAAGCGTCTTTACTTACTCGCGGGGCTTAAAACGCTCGCTCACTCGCATTTTAACTCTGTCCCACTTGTAACTGCAGACTACCTTTACGCACTGGTATCGTAAGTTACTATTATTAAACAACTACAGTTTTACAAAGTAAAGCCTCGATTTATACAAATTCAAAATCTGGGTTTATACAACCAAATGGAATAGAAAAGTCTAGCTCCCTTCTCCAAAGGCAGATACAAAATCGTACTTAAATTCAACTTCTACTAAAACGTATCGGAAACAAATACACCGTCCACTGGCATAATTACAGCTGAAAATACCTGCACACCATCGTCAGAATGGTCATTTCAGTGAATAACACACAAACAGATCCTGTTTGAGTACGGACTCATCCGAGCTTCTTTAACGAACTACGCTAACCAATTTCCTCTTCCAAAATAGTCCGAGACGTTGGATTTCATTTATCTCCGGCTGGTATTAGCCGCATCGCCTTTCAGAACCTACTCAGCAATTACTACAACCTGCAGGTCACTACTAACAGTCGGTACAGGTATTGCTACACGGGGAATTTTTGTATACCAAAGAGAAAATAACAAAAATGAAATAATTTGGTATTGCCTTACAACACGGCGGTCCAGGAATTGTCTCATGGTGTAGCAAATTTTTTTCAGCTAGTTCCTAAGCAGGGGTGGGTTGTTCTCCGGAAGCACTAGGCATTCGAGGCGGTCCAAACGAGAAAACCTACAGGTGTCAGTGTAAATTCCTAAACTACTTAGCTGTTTCATAAAAATAATAAATGAATGAAAATACCAGAACTTGATATAACCTAAATTTTTATTTACAGTATTTACAATCTGCTATATGTCATATTTGTTTGGGACTAGGATTGTAAGTTTAATTTAGTTTTAAGTATAAAGCGCAGTAACATGTTGATATAATAACTGTAGTGAAAAACAAACTATAGTTTTACTCGCAATTCTCTCGAGTACACGTAACCCAACTATAGGGTGACTTGAAATAAAATTACAGCAATATCAAAAGACGGGAGTCTCATCAAATTGCTTAAAGACATCAATTATCAAAAACGAAACTTTGCGAATGGTACCATGCGCCCAGGGTTTATTGCGCACTTTAATAGGCGTGTTTCAGCTTTAATAAGTAGTTACTTTTGCTTGACTCCAGTAGTCCCTCGCATAAGTATTAATTTTAAACGTTGAGGAACGCAACAATACTCGAGTTGAAGGCAACTAAAAACTCTAACAGAGATTCATATAAAGATAAAGAGAACTAAACTAATTCTCACAACCAAACTCTCAAAGTGAATACATCGCAGCAACAGATTTCTTAAATTCTCTGTACCATCGGTTAGAAAATCGCCAGCACAAACCGTGGGTAAAACGCTTAAAATTTCATAGTGCTGTACTAATGATATTTTCAGTTTGAAAGGTCATATGACTGTAAACACACGGGCTTTATACGCTGAAGATACCTGGATGAAATAGGGGAGGTTTTATCTATGCAGAAGTTATCCAGGGTTAGCGGCTTGGGGGGTTCCTGCTAAGAGGCTGTCCAAACAAATGTGCAAATTAAGGTGGAGCAGGCTTTTTCCCAGTTATCGCACGGGGAAAGGCCGTGTGGTTCAGCTCTTAGGAGCCGTTAGAGTAACGGAGAGGCTCCGAACTGTGTAGCAGTTGGTCCTCTAGGTCCTGTGGAAGGCGACATCAGAGCCGAATCGGAAACATATGCATAGCATAGCATTAACCAGCCACAAGGGGTACGAGAAATAGGCTTAAAATAACACAATATCGAAATCGATGTTCATAACGGAATGACAGGAACGTACCAAAGTTGAAAAGTGGCCATATGTAAATGATTTTTCAGAAACAATTTCTTATCCCAGTTTAACCAGATGTATTCTAGCAATCTCACACAGAATTTCTTATAGGTGAGCGACGATTTCCACCATAATTCTGGAATTATGATCTGCATAAAACAAAATTTAAAAAAACACAGTTATAGCACCCAGGACCAATCTCGCGAAATAAGTGGTATAAAATGGCCGCCGGAAAATCATACTACATCTATTTTGAAAATCCAGTAGAATCCTTTAAAGCTCAAGGATTTACAAAATATCCAAAAAATAAAAAAAGAGGCTATGCAATCCAATATACAGTTGGAAATTGCGGGTCACCCAAGACATTTCCTAAACTTGTAATTTTATTATATCTAAATAAAAAATTATAAGTAACAATATTTCAAAACGTTACTACAGCGAAAAGCAATGTTAGACTACAATCCTGTAAGCAAAACAACCACTTACCAGAGCTCTGCCTGTTTCGATATGTGAAAAGTTGCAACTAGACGGAATCTACAGGTGCATAGTTTCTACTTCGAATGCTAAGAAATTCCTTTAATAAAAAATCCTCAAATTTTTTAGGCTTCATATCTGCTTACAGCATTTTAACCCCTTGGATTGTTCGGCGACTGTTCTTCAGTTGTACAAAATTTACAATGTTATGCTGAACACGAGGAGAGTTCACTTGTTCACACATGTTCTATGTTCTATGTTCTTCTATGTTCTTTTATTATAAAAGTTTAATGTTTCGACATTGGCACTGTATGGAAAATATACAGTGAGGTCATAAAGTTTGGAATAAATTCAGTATTTCCTAACATGTACGTTTCCGGCTAAAACGCTCGGACCCGTCGATTTTTATTTTTATTTGAGCATTTTTTGAAACAAAATGCATACATACAGGGTGTCCCGTGCATGAGGTATGCATTTTATTTCAAAAAATGCTAAAATAAAAATAAAAATCGACGGGTCCGAGCGTTTTAGCCGGAAACGTACATTTTAGGAAATACTGAATTTATTCCAAACTTTACGACCTCACTGTATGTACAACAGACTCATATAAGTTTTAAAATGTTTAAAGTAACTTTGTAGCTACTCAAGAGTGAAATTAGCGACTGGAAACTGAAGCCAAACTTTTGCACGGAAATAATTGGCAAGATTAGGCAACTGCGTGCTAGCTTAATTTGATTACTTAAAACGCAGTCTTAGCATAACGAAGGTAAACACTCAAATAGAAAATTTAGCCCGCAAAAAGAGGTAATACGAGCGCCGGAATGTCAACCTCACTTGGTATAAAGCTAATTGCCACTCGAAGCGTTTAATGAGAGACGCCGGATGCCATGAAAGGTCGGGCACTTCCTGCAACGGCGGCGGCTCGACTTCCTTAATATGTTTTATACTTCGGTGGCTTGTAAAGCAATCTTGCAATTTGCGATAAAATAATGTTCAGTTACATCACGCGCGGGTGGGCCGCGCGAAAGGGCTCGAGACCACTGAATCCATGCATGGCAGCTGTTTTTGTTTGCCCTTTCTACTTTCTTAGGGTTATTCGGAACGTTAACAACCTGCCTGCACTGCACATGCAGCTCTTAGAAATAATAAAGCTTTGATGAGAGTACGTGAATGTACGGCTGTCTACATTTCTCAACGTTTTGAACTTCTTAGAAATTTTGGTGAGCAAGAGGGTCGAAGCAGTTGAACATGTTTTCTCAAATTTTTTGAAATTATTCAATTATAAAGTTCTGATAATACATTCTGAAATAGGTTTTTAAACAATCAGTATTGAGCATACTAAAAACAAATAAAAATGTTCATCATACAGTGCGGAGAGAACTAAGTGTGATAAGTGCTGAGAAATACTGTGTAAACGATAAAATATCTACTGCTAGAAATATAAAACGAATGAGAATCGCATAAAAAGAGGCACAAAACCAGATAGAGTTCGAGAAGAACATATGCAAACGAATAAGAGTAAGATATATGCTAAATGCAAAACCAACAAATAAAACCAGAAATATAGATTAAACATGTACTATGAAAGGATCAAAAGAAGTTACTATCTAAATATACGGCAGTAATCAAACAATAGTTTTTCCAGCTAGCTACAGAGGAACACTCTGAAGGCGTGGGCGTTTCTATCTAAATTCGACGCGAGTAGGTAATTATTACTGGATTTGGATTTTCGCCGACAGAGATAATTGACATTCTCTAATCCAGACGGAAACGACCTCCGCAAAAAAGGATGGTTGAATTTGGCCTTCCACCTGTAAACGTTTAACTCACTTATAAAATCACCTAAATGCAAAAGTGCAGAGCACTGGCGAACATATTGTACAAATAATAACACATATTGAACACATACAGATTACGAGTATAGGGCAAAATACCCAGCTGCAGCCGGCACTGTTTGCAATGTGATCTATTACTATTTTAGGAAAAATTTCCATACTCAATTTTATTAGGCTGGTCACAATCCAATCTGTATATTGATAATACTCGAGACTCTACGTGAGCGGAAAGGAAATCTCGAGTTCGTGTCCGTGAAGTGAACATTCCAATAACAGATAGTACATACTAATAGCGTTTGATTTACTTCTAGTTATATGTGAACGTTCCAGATAATAGAAGGAAAGATATAAACATGCAAAAACCACAAGCTACGTAAAATTTATTCATAAAGAAAATATTTGTCTAAAGCTGTCAGCTTTAGACAAATATTTTCTTCAATACCGAATTAAACGCACAGCAAGTCTGCAGCTTGAAGTAGTAAAATCTACACCTTGTGCTCAAGAGACCTCTGAAGATGTTTGGCGGAGCGGCAGAAATACGAATATTCCGACGTGGGGTTCGAAGGGGTACAAGAATGCTGTATTTTGCGTTTGCGATAAATTCAATATCCAAATAGTTCGTTGACTCGATGCGATACGCACCTACGAGGCAAGGCGAAATACTCATTAAAGTTTGTATTATCATTTCGGTTATCACCGATTAGATACGATATATCAATGCAATTTCACTGCAATTGCATCCTGCCCTCCAAGATCGGTGGCTGACATACGTTTCAGCTGCCGTTCCCCTACTCAAAGAACAGGTTCATAGACGTACACTTAAAATTTATATCGGGGAGAAATTAACATAACTAGAAGTTCTTGCAGAAACAACTGACAGGAGGCAGACCAGAATTCAAATTCAAAAAGCAGTATTTGAATATCGTAGAAAGCACAGAATGAATATAAATAGCAGAAAAACAAAATAAAAACGGCGGTAGTACAATACGTTTATAAAGAAAACAAAAATGATTTGTTCTAGTCATAGAGAAATTGCGATCCGGAACACCATGGTAAAATAACAAGAGACGTAACAGCACAACATTATTTGGCTCATAAGAAAAAAAGTAGATTTAGGGCTAATACTACGCCTTCCGCATCCTAGTTTGCTTTTACATTTCGCATCAACATTCCATCTTAAACGTGTTTTTTCTATAGTTTCTAAGATATCTACATCAATAGCCATTTAATCTGCATTACGAACATGGTACACTCTTGTTAGTGAACAACATATGCACCAGTAACCCATTTCCATGGCCTTTCATCATCATCATCATTATCAGCTTTCGGTATTCTTCTGGATATAAACCTCCCCAAGTTTATACCATTCTTTTCTGTTGGCTGTTTTACTCATTCGCTTCCTCGATTTCTTTTACCTAGTCTTGGCCTCTACTTTGTTATCTTCTTCGTCCATAGACTTTCTTGCGTTCTCAAGAGATGACCCCCCAACTTCCATTTTTGTCGTGCTATGTGTTCGATGATGTCAGCTACTTTGATCTTTTGTTTGATGGAACTTTCTGTTTTTCTGTTCTGTAGTTTGATTATTAGCATGGATCTCTCTATGTCACTTTCATCTTCTCCGCACAACCTTCTGTGAAAGTTCAGGTCTCACCAGCATACGTCGTTGTTGGCATCATACATTGGTTAAACACGTTTTTTGAGTGTTGTGGAAAGTTGGATTTAAATACACTTTGCAGTGGCCCATCCCAGCAGTACCCTTCTGATTACTTTTTCGTTTCAGAACGAATTTTTTGTCCTAAATAGGCGTATTCTTTGATCAGTTCGATTTGCTTTCCTTCTTCAAGAAGGATTGGTGTGGCGGTGTCGTCATTGCTCATTATTTTGGTTTTCGACACGTTTATGTGGAGTCCGAATTGTTGGGTTGCCGATTTTAATCCTTCTATAATTTCTTGAAGATATTTTATTTATTTATTTATTTATTTATTTATTTATTTATTGTTGCCTGAACAGGCTGTTAGCCTAATTACACAGACAACACAACAATGCACATTAAATTCTTACATGTCAATGCATATGTAATATATATATATATAATAAAAATAAGAATAAATGTGTCTAGGTAGTGTTGGTCACATTCAATCAGATATGGAGGGGCAACATCAAACAGCAAACGTTATTTATCTTTATAATAGTCACGTAATAGATTTTTAAATTGTATAATTGGAAGTGATAGATCCAAATCAGAAATACGTTTCATCAGTTCGTTCATAAGCCGCGGCATTAGAATTAAGGGAGCATTAGATGTATGATTTACTAGTGGTATGTGAAACATTAGGGAGGCTCGAATACGCCGAGGTGGAACTTTCAATTTTAGATATGATAATATGTTGCTGTCATCAATCAAATTATTCCAAATTTTGTAGCAGCACATAGCTAAATTTAACTTACGTCGACTTTCTAGACTTACGAATTTAAATTCACCCATTAAGTCTGCAGTTCGAACATAATTGTAGTCAGGGTATCGTTTATACTTTTTAAAATAGAGAAATCTCAGAAACTTCTTTTGAATTTTTTCTATTTCATTTGACTGATATATAAAAAGTGGATTCCAAATAACAGAGGCATATTCTAGTTGAGGTCTGACTAGTGTTTCATATAATTTTCTTATTGTAGCAATATTGTTAAATTTATACGTTTGTCTCATAATAAATCCCAGAGTACGAAAAGCACCCGACTGGATGTTTGATATGTGTTGGTTGTAATTCAATGTGCAATCGTAAGTTACTCCTAAATCTTTCACACTATCAGTGCGTCTGAGTACAGCTCCACCAATGTTATAGTCAAACATAATGGAAACACCCCTGGAATTAAAACTAATAATTTGACATTTATTTATATTAAAATGTAATTTGTTTAGAATACTCCATTCATATATAGCATCACAATCCTTTTGGAGTCCCTCGGCATCTTGATCATTCTTAACAATTCTAAAAAACTTTAAATCGTCAGCAAAAAGTAAACATTTTGAAAACCTCAGTACTTCTGGCAAATCGTTTATAAATATTAGGAATAATAAAGGTCCCAAATTGGAACCCTGCGGTACCCCAGAATTCGGCGTGAATTTTCCTGAGGTGTTTCCACCATATCTAACAGCATACCTGCGGATTTGCAGATAGGACGCAAATAATTTTAATACAGGATGTAAACCATAGGTAAATATTTTTTTTAACAATACATCATGATCCACAGTGTCAAATGCCTTTCGGAAATCTGTATAAATAGCATCAGTTTGCAGTTTAGACTCAAATGCGTTCAGTACGTCGTTTGTAAAAGTTAACAAATTAGATACAGTAGATCTTTTGGGAACAAATCCGTGTTGACAATTAGATATGTGTGGCATGATGTGACAAGATAATTTAGTATAAATTAGTTGCTCAAACAATTTTGCTGGAGCAGACAATATCGCTATTGGTCTATAATTTTCTATTACTTTTTTATCTCCCGCTTTGAAAATAGGTGTTACAAAAGATTCCCCCCACAGTTCTGGGAAAACTTGAGTTTGTATTGAGAGATTGAATATGTACAGCAGAACATCTTTTAGCCAGTCGCCACAGCCTTTTAAGACGTAGGGTGGAATATTGTCTGGTCCAGCAGATCTTTTGGGTTTTAGTTTTTTTATAGCTAAGTTATACTCTGCATCTGTAATTTCGGTAAAGTAAAACAGTTCATTACTGACCACATCTCCAGCTAAATGTTCAATATCATAAGATGACACGGTGTTTGAATAAACCGATTGAAAATAATTTGCAAACTCATCCGCTACTTGGGATCCACTTATAATTTTATCTCCTACAATAAAGGAATCTATTGAGGTATCATTTTGTTTAGTATATTTTATATAGTTCCAAAACTGATTAGTATCTTTTTTAATACAAGATTCAATATCGTTTTATGTTATCTGCAATTAGAACAATGTCATCGGCAAAGCGTAAATTGTTCAGCAGTCCACCATTTATATTAATTCATTTGCTACTCCACTCGATGGTTTTGAATGTCGTCGAGGATATTTGTAAAGAGTTTTGGAGATATTGTGCCTCTGGGTCTTATACCCCGTTTGATGTTGACTGGTCGTGTTCCACAGTTGTTACGATTCAATTGCGCCTCAATTTGATTTCGACGTCTGTAGTAATTATTTCGTATTTTTACGCATCTTTTCGATTCTGATGTCTTTGGTACTCAGTTCGCATTTCGCGCGCTGGCGCAACGCGTATTTCTTGGTCTTGTAGTGAAAAGTTTTATAAACTCGCTTATGTCTTCGGAACGTTCTTTTTCTGATTTTACTTGGCGAACGGCATGAAGCTGTTTTATCGTGATAGAAAGTTTCGGAGAATTCTTAAGCTACCGTTATTTTGTTATTTGGCAATTATGAGAAAATTTTAGTTCCACGCCATTTGTTAGACGGAATTTTACGCTACCGAGTGTTTGTTTTGCACGAGCCTGGAATTTTTCCAGGGTAAGTAAAAAGTTATCTTCGAATTGAATTTAACTTCATTGTATGCTATCGTAGACCTTTTACCCCTTATAGCAGCCAGTGCCGGAGGGCTGATTAGGGCAGTCATTGCCGACATGGTTTCATTCGTCCACGTGAGGGATGCGAAAGGCCGTATAGAGCTGTTTAGAATCGTCGTGGCCGTTTTTACGCCTGCTGTGGACGTTTTGAGAGGGCAGGAAGGATCCGAACAGAAGCCTATTCTTCAGGTCTAAGCTCCTTTCGTGTTGAACGCCTGGCGACCAGTGTTCCGGCGCACGAAATTGTGTCAAACGTTTTGAGTGCCCGGGTTAGTGACATGACCTCGAGAAGTCACATCTGGGACGCGTACATATCGTTTCTTCCAAGTACCCAAGGCGATTAACCATTGCTGTAGTTTTTGCCTGTCCGTTGATTTTAATGTGTGCAATAACACTGTATTGCAAAATTGTGAAATTGTAAGTACTGGTTGTAATCTTTTGTTTGAGGTACCTTATATTGTTATACATTATTAATCATAGCCAATAATTTGTAGTAACCTACGATTCCGATTATGATAAATATTGTGACACCTGGGTACACTTGCAGTTATTTGATATAAATTCGTTAGCGCGCTGGACATTTATCTCTGTTTTGTTCTACCGATTAATGTTTCAAAGACCTTTAACGCCTTCTTCGGCTGAGCTAGTGGCCGGAAATTGCACCCGAGTGTACATGGGTAGATTTTCTGGAAGATTTGACCAACGGATTAAATTGAGCTAACGCTGTGAACTTGAATTGTCATGGTAGCATCGTCATACAGAGCTTCAATAAGCTGTATGTACCGGTAATAAATGCGACATATTTTTACTGCGCCCACTTGTCTACAGTATCGAACGCCAGGAACACTGATTGCTTATATTCTTGGAAATTTTCAATCAATTGTTGTAATGCATGTATGTGGTCCATGGTGTTGTATCCTATCCGGAAGCTTGCTTGTTCGATGGGTTGGAATGCGTCAAGGCGAGTAAATATTCGATTTGTGAGAATTTTTGGCAGCAATGTGTATAGGTGGGATAGTTGTGATAACGGTCTATAGTTTTTAAGATCCTCCTTACTTCCTTTTTGTGGATTAAAGAAACCTTAGCTGTTTTCCATAATTTGGGAATTCTTCCGGTATCAAGGCATTCATTGAATAGTTTTTTCTAAGCAGCTCAGTATTCCCCTACCATTCAGTTTTATGTATTCCAGTACTATGCCATCCGATCTTTCTGCTTTATGATCTTTCTATTGTTTCATGGCTATTTTATTTCATACACTCTTATTGGAGGCATATCTGCCGTGTAGTGTCTAGTTAGCGCTGCTCTTTTATGTCTTTTAGGACGAGAAGGTTCATAAGTTTTCGAATTGTATAGGGCTATGTAAAATCTTAATGTAGTCGTGGATTTAATTGTAGTTTTACGGTAACCCATTGAAAGCACAGGAAGAGAAGCTATCAAAGGTGATAAAGGCCTAAAGGTCTTTAAAGGGAAGGGGTCATAAGGAAGAAAAGAAATTATTGCTTTAATAGGCGAGCACTAAATGCTCGTCTATTAATAATAATTTCCTTCCTCCTCAAATCTAACTATTTCTTTAAACTCTTTTGTTGGATATCGGACCCCTTTCTCAGTTCTTAATTATACTTCTTCTGAGAATTTGTCGGGGAAATCTACACAAAATTCCACATCCTTTCTATTATTTCTTATCTTGTCTTTCTTTATTTTCCTATTGTCCTCTTACATTTTATATCACACCAATGTTTGATCTTAATCGTTTTTCCTTCTTGCCCAATTTCTTCCCTCGCTTTCTCAATTCTATATATTTTTCTTTTTCACTAACCTCTTACGACTTTCTCCTCGTAACGTTTTTGTATACCTCTTGACGTTGTTTATATCTATATCTTTTTTTCCCTGGGGTTTGTTCTGTTCTCTCCATGTGGTATTCTAGCTATCATACGTCCAGAACTAAGTATTGATGTTTGTATATGTTCGCTTTCATGCAACTCTTCATATTTGTAATAAATGTTGCGTCCTTTGTTTCTATTAGTATGTGATAGATCTCATTTGGTGTCCTACTGTCCGACAATGTCCATGGCGCTATACGAATCTTCTTATATTTAAATTTTGTACTTTTTATTAGAATTGTTCTCTGTTGCAAACTTTATCAGCCGTTTTCCAGTCACTACTACGCTGATGATTGCTATGTTTTTCTGTAATTGATGCGTAGATAGCTTTCTGTCCAACGTTGGTGTTGTGTTATCTTTCATACATTAAAATAGCATTAAAACGAATAGACGAGAACGAGTAAGGCCAGCAATATTGAATGCCGCTCTTATGTAACATGTGAGCAAAAGAAAATGAATGCAAGCTTGGTTTTGAAATATTGGTTTTATGAATAATATGTTGGTGAGACTGTAAGTCTATGTCAAATTCGAGGTTAGCAGGTTAGGTTTTGCGTCAGTCTTGACACAGACTAACGGAAAACCTAACCTGATAACCTCGAATTTGCAATAGACTTACAGTCTCACCAACATATTATTCATAAAACAAATATTTCAAAGCCAAGCTTGATTTCATTTTCGTTTGCTCACATGTTAGTATGGATAATAACAAATTAAGTAAAGAAAGGAGAAAATTAAGAAAAAGTGGAATAGGGCAGATATTACGCTCATTTTGTGGTTTCACATTCAACATTTCAAATAATATAATTAGATTCTACTAATCACATTTATTCCTCTATTAAGTACATTTGACCTAACTGGCTAGGCAACCCTAGTAACATCATTCACAATTTTTGAATAAACTACAGTTATAGGCTTATCAGCTCAAACCACACTTTGCATTACTCAGTTCTTCGGATGGTCTACTTGCAAATTTTGGAGCTTTTGATTAGTTGAATTAGACTGATTTTGGGCAAATTTTCGGCCATTTTCTTGCCAGTCCTGTTTCGTGTAAGCCTTGCCTAGTCGGATTTGGTAGCCAACTTCATTTTCGAAGGATTTGTGAGGCATCGTAATCCCCTTGGAATGTTCACGTAATTTGTGTGATGTTACCGGCATTCTCTGCGTAGTTGACGGATTTGATTGAAGGGCTCCGCTCTGCGCTCTGGACTGCACGATTG
Organism: Agriotes lineatus; assembly: GCA_940337035.1. Lineage (NCBI taxonomy): Eukaryota > Metazoa > Arthropoda > Insecta > Coleoptera > Elateridae > Agriotes > Agriotes lineatus. The sequence goes on along the minus strand of OW679198.1, from coordinate 2,124,343 downwards.
GGCTACTTTACATCTCAAGCTTTTTACTTCTCGCTTGGAATCTTATTTTTACCCGAGATGGTTTTCGTATTGGTGTGATTTGTTCTGCCTGGGACATGCGGTGCACTTGCGCACCTGGGTGCTATCCACTCCTGTGGCTGGGGTTTGCTGCCATCCCCCTGCGCTCGCTGCCCCTAACGAGGTTCATCAGCAGCCCGTTGCGAGGCCATCTTTGTGGCCGATGAACTGCCTGGTTGCCACGTTTACCAGCTCAGCATCTCGTGCCGTGTGTACCTGAAAGGTTTTTGTAACGTTATAACTATGTATTGCTGTGTATTTGAATATGACCGATAGAGTAGCTATCACGGTTTATTGTGTATTACGATTTGTGCTTTACTTGCGTAATTAGATTTTTGATTATTTGGTATACCTACCTACCCTGTTGTTTCTGCAGCCATTTTTAGTTTGCCTTAATAAGTTGTGCGGCTGCCTTAGTAATAACTTTCATGTACGCGTAACAACCTAGTGCGTTGACGTCAATTTGATTTTGCATTAGTTATGTAAAAGTTTGTGCTGTGGCTATGCTACCGCCTGCGTAATTATTACTTTGGTAAACTAGCTGCCTGTCTCTAAATTTAGTGTCAAGTGTAGGCTTTATAATGACCGGAAGTAAGTGACTTGAAGCTTCTCATAACGCCTTATGAATTTCTTATAGGTCCTAGCACTCCTTGTGAGATCTGATAAACTGCAGGTACCGCCCCGTCTAAATTTTGTTTGCAGTAAAGTCAATTTACTAAGCCAACTCTCGGGGTTGAACGTTGGCCTTACTTTATACTTGCGCTATTTGCACCCTATGGGTCGCACTCTGCTTAACGGAGCTTTTTGTGTTTTTGATCATAATTTAAATTAGTCAGGCCACGTGTTGTGTCGATCTCCGCTTTACGGTGACCGCCGTTGATATTGATAGTCAGACATTCCTCTTTTTCTTCTTTTTTTTGTTTACAGTTAATCGACTCAACACCTTACAATGTTAGACATGATTATGTTGAACTTACAAATGTTTTATTTCAGTGTATTGTTTTGGGGGTGCATGTTTCCTCGGCACTAGGCGCACACTTACACCAGGGGTACCGGTTCACTCACTACTTAGAATGTTTACATTCACTCACTGCTGTCCTCCGAGTCTGATGTTAGGTCTTGGGGTAATTTTCTTTTTAATCGAGTATGGAAGTTCTTTTGGCCCAGTTTGTGGTGTATTACATTGTTATTAGTGTGACTTAAGTCATCGAAACACTTTTTTGTGAGCCGTTTGATATACTGCTGTATGCTTTTTACACATAGTTCGTTCTGTATGTTTGTTGCGGATAAACCAGGGGGCATTGACTGATATTCTCAAAATCTTGTTCTGGAAAACTTGAAGTTTTTTAAGTTTGTTTTCGAGGTTGTGCTCCATACCGAACAAGCATAAGTTACGATCGGCCTTAGAAGTGTGTTGTAGAGTAGGACTGTACATTCGCTGCATAGGAGTGTATTACGGTTGATCAGTGGGTATAGTAATTTTAGTCTGCTGTACCCTAGATTGAGCTTGTTGTTCACGTGCCTGCCCCAAGTCAGTCTGGTGTCCAGATACACTCCAAGATATTTAGTGGCCTCTCCTTTGGGATTCCAAAGGGGATGACTTTTCCATTTATGTGAATGCTATGGTGTTCCTTTATGCGTTTAAGGGTAAACACTTTGGTTGTACACTTGGCTGGATTTAAGAAAATACACCATTTGTTATACCATTTATTTAACGAATTAATGGCTGTTTGCAGAGAATTGATAGCTGTATGCAGGTCCTCATCCTGGGTGAATATAGCGGTATCATCGGCGAATAATGCCAGTTTACTTTGCTGTGGGTTGGACAGGTCATGTATGAAGATATTAAATAATGTGGGGCCAAGGACACTACCTTGCGGCACTCCCGCATGTATGTTCTTAGTAGGTGAAATAGCATTGTTAATTCGGACTGCGAAGGATCTGTTGTCCAGAAACGAGAAGATGATACCGTTCAAGTAATGGGGAAGTAATAAGGGTAGAAGTTTAAGTTTTAGTCCATCTAACCAAACCTTATCAAAAACCTGGGTGATGTCCAAGAAAGCTGCTACTGTGTAACGTTTTTCTTCGTACCCTCTCTTAATTATTTCCACAATGCTTTGCAATTGTTCAACTGCTGAGTGGCCTGCTCGGAAGCCAAATTGGATGGATGGTAGTATGTGGTGTTCTTCCAGCGTTTGGTTAACACGTGTAAGGACAACTCTTTCTAGTAGCTTAGATAGGGTCGGGAGTAGGCTTATAGGTCCGTAGGAGCTGCAGTCTGCTTTGTTTTTTCCTGGATTAGGAAACATGAGTATGTGGGCATGTTTCCATTTGTTGGGATAGTAGCTCATTCTCAAATATGCATTAAAGAGTATGACCAGGAAGTTTCTGAGAGCGACGTTGGGGATTTGATCCGGACCTGGGGCTTTCTTTAGTGGTAGTAGTGGGATAGATCCTTTCAGTTCTTGTGGCGACGTGGGTTGATCAAAATCATCTACTGGCTGATGGGTTTCCTACACATATGTAGTTGCTCGATGAGTGTGAGGTCTGTATATATATATATATATATATATATATATATATATATATATATAAATTCTGGCACAATATTCGGGCTGTTCATTTTTCTAGATTTGTATGGTTTGGTTGCGGCTTGTATAGAGTAGTCAATTGTTTTTGAGAACGTCTCTATATGTTGATCAATTTCTTGAATGCTTGTAATTTGAGATGGATTGTGTAGTTGTGCATCTACATTCTCCTGGAATTATTCCCAGTTGACGTATCTTTTTATCATCCTAGGAACTGGTGGTCTGTAGAATGGGGTAGAAGAAAATGTGATTAACACGGGTAGATGGTCAAAATTCAGTTCGGAGATTACTTCTTGTTGAATGGGTTTATGGAAATTTTTGGTTAACATAATATCCAGTATGTCTGGCTGTTGGTCATCTCTATATGGATAGTATGTGTACTCGCTTGGAGCAGAGACATGTATTTGGTGTTTTGCTGCTATTTTATTTAATGTTTTACTATTCGGGTTGTTTGTGCAGCATCCCCACACTGTACTTTTGCTGTTTAAGTCCCTTATGACTAGAGTTGGTTCCATTGTGTTGAATAGGCTATGTACATCATTTTCTATTAGTCTCTTGTTGGGTTGCTTATAGACTGTCGAAATTTTAATATATTAATATGTTTATATTAGCAGTGCTGATAATAATAGATATTGCTTCTAGGTTGCTGACGAGTACTTCTATTAATGTGGTGTGTTTTAGTTGTCGTTTGATAGCGATGGCAACCGCTCCCCATGCTGATCCAGTTGGTCTGTCTTGGCGAAAGATTTGATAACCATTGAGTCTAAATATCGCAATATCTACATTGTATCTTGCCAAAAAGTAAATGAAGATTGGTCTTTGGGATTTTATGCCATTAGCGTTCCAGTTGAGGATTGTGATTATGAATTTGATGTAGGTTAGCCATTGAGAATGTTTGGGAAAATATGTGATAATATAAAGGATTTAATGAGGAGTATGAAGGGAGTAATCATTCTTTGAGAAGCTGTAGTATTCCATCGTGGTTACGAGGAGAAAGTTGTGGGGCTGATTCGTTTGTTTGGTTATTTAGATTGGAGTTATATTGTGTGACTTGATTGTATGATAAATTTGGGAGTCGTAAATGCTTGTCGGGAAACGTTTCTTGGGTTTTTTTGTTACCATGCGCTGTTTTTGGTGTTTTATATGATGGGGGTATCCTCTGTAACTCGCTGGGTGGTCGCCACCGCAGTTTACGCAGTTTGATGGGACAGTTTGTGGGAGAGTTTTCTTGCATTGGTTGGGTAGATGGTCTTCCTTGCATTTTACACAGCGTGGTTTGGCTGCACAGTAGTTTTTTGTGTGCCCATATCTCTGACACTTGTGGCATTGAGGGATGTTAACTGATTTTTTTCTTACTTCAACTGTTACGATTGAATAAAATATAGTTTTTACGTTAAATATTTCCTTAGCTACATCGTTTGCTGTTAAAATAACTGCACAAATTGGTATTGGCCGCTTTTTCTTTGTTGATTAGACGAGTTACGCTTTTTATCGGTAAATTTTTGGCTAAAAGTTCTTCTTTAACTTCGCTCTCAGTTAATGAAATGGGAACGTTTTTAATGACTGCGGACAGTGGTTTGACATTGGGATTTTGGAAAGTGCGAAATTGGACTTGGTTGTTCATATAAAATTTAGTTAACTTCCGGTAATCATCGTGGGATGTGAGATTAACTTTTAGCTTTGGCTGCTGTAGGATGTTGAAAAGTTTCTATCTTCTGTGATTTGTTTTATGTCTGCTATTATTTCCTTGTGATTGTTTGAGCTATGAATAAATATTGGCGGTATTTTGTGTTGTTTTGACTTATTATCGTAATTTTGACTTCCAGATGGGGTATCATTGTCGGTCGAATTTTGTTTTTAGAGAGGGTAATATGGGTTTTTTTGAATTACCCCATCTGGGTTCCATGAATAGCGTTTTAGGACCTCGTTTTCCGGTGGTGTTAGCTATTCGCTTTTGCGTTTTACGTTGTTATTAGGGTTAAGAGCTTCAGTTGTTTGAATGCTCAACCTCGGTGGGGGAGGCATTCTGTGTGTTATTTGTGCACTTTCCTGGTTCACTTACTTGGTACAAAAATAGTGTCGAATCGTTCAATTGTTGACGATAAGATTAATGTCGAGGTTTGTGGTACACTGCTCGAACGCTCGCGCGATACTCAGACATTCTTCTGCGCTTATTTATTTGATTTATGTTTTGGACGCTTAACTGGGTGGTTACTAAGCATCTAGCGCCCTTCATATATGTATTTGTGATATATTTGTGATATTTGTTGGTCTATTTATATTTATTTTGTGTGTGTATTTATGTGAGTTTTTATGATGTGCGTAAGCGCTATAGAACCAGAGCAGAAATAAATCACGTTACTAGATATTATTTATGCTATTATTTTGGTTTGCTTGGTATATCTCTGACCTTGGGGAGGTCCGACCCAAGGATTTGTCTACGTCGAGGACCTGGCGCCCTCTCTCTTAGTTTTTCTTTCAGTTCTGCTAGAACCTCGACCCTCTCGATTAGTTAGCCAGCCTAGACCGATATTTACCAGCTGGAAAAATACCAAATACAACTTTCGCCAACAGGTAAGAGCCGCCCTTCGCAATCCTTCGTGACATAGAGCATAGTGAAGTAAGTAAAGTAACGCGAAATAAAGAAATAAATATATAAGAGGCATTAACCACATAACTAGAGAGCAAAACCGGAAATATGAAGGCCTTGATATCATGATTAACTGACGGTAAAAGTGTCAGTGTCAGAGAAATAATTAAACGCATCGGCGCAGCTCCGGTTCGAGATGATTTCATCTTTGAACAAATAAAACTTTAGATTTTCGCCTTTAAGAAAGAAAATAAACATATACAAAATATGAAAAACATTTAATACAGTAGAATTATCTCCATTGAAGTTTTGAGGGTAATACATAACAATCCTACAGCAATTGCAAGATAAGCCACAACCAGTAAGATAAAGACAATGAAATGCTAGCTATTTAATGCGGCTTTGGAAGACGTTAAAAATATTGATGGAATCATCAAGGGCTTACATATTAATAGTGATCAGCTTACTCACTTAAGATCGGCAAATGCTTTTACTCTAATTATCAAAAAATTAAATGAGTAATAAGAAACACTTTTCTGCAAACATTTTCTGATTGTATAAATGTAGAGCAAGACGTATAGAATAGAAGAGTAGACTAAAGTACTTCACAAGGAACTGGTATTGGTTCTATAGTTTTCATTGTGGCACAGATTTAAACTTCGTATTTTGTTTGGTTGATATAGAACAACTGATATTTCTTATACGCCATAGATCCATGGATATTTTAATAATAAAAATATTTTGTTAATGCTTTACGACTCTTACTCTTTAGTGGTAAAAATACGCAATTTTTCATGTGCAATTACTCAAAAGTGAAATATTTCCCGAAGAACTGGATGACTTCATTACTGGAAGAAAGAAACAATCTTCGAAGAACAGTCCTGCATATTTATATGACCGGATGCTGTGGCTTTAGAAATAGAAAAGTATCTTCATCTAAGTAGTATTGCTACATGAAGAACTTGAAAAACTTTTACATTCTAGGGCGAAGTTAAGTACTAAAATAGCAAATCCGGACAGTGTTCCATTATTGGCTACAATTCAGCCCTTTCATGTTCCCATGTTCCAGAACAACCGTCGAATCAGACGGAATTTATTGCCGAGCGAGCGGACAAAAAGCGCCACTCAAAACAGCAAACAGTTCTTTCACGAAACGAACTAAATCATATCGAGTATCCGAAAGTCATGCAGCTGGAAAGCGTTTTTTGTGCGGCGATAATAAATCACCGCGCAAGTAGGAAGTAATGGGGAGACGCGCTATTAGCGGGTACTTGTGGGGCTCATTCGCATTCGCGTTTTCACAGTCGCAACTAGCGTGGAATTAAGCAATATGTTTGCTGCTATTAGGGCATTTGCTCGCCCATGCGTGCTGACTCCAAGGAGGGTGGCTCCATATCGACCTAATCACATCTACATTGCACTTCTCTGCGAATGTTTTTAGCGCGAAAGGGTGCATCGCCGAGGGCTGGCGCAGGGATGCGAACGAGCAATTTTTAACGAGCAGATAAGTTCAATGAACAGAAAAGATCATTAGCGTTATAGTTAATCTATAATTGATACATTTCAGAACTCTTCAGAATGAATTAAAAACTTTTAGAGGGTCCAATTTAGTCAGCATGAAGTAAATAGTAGAAATTGCGAGAGTCAAACGAATTAACCTTTAACACTATTAAAGTAAAATTTGTTGACCTCCAATGATCCTTTTTGAGGCTTCTCGCGTTCTTTCTTCAAATGTGTAATTTTTGCGTAAAGTATGAGGAGAAACATAGTTTTCTCTATTATTGAGAAACAATCTAAATAATTCTGATTAAAATAAACCAAGAGTAATTAAAAATTAATGAAAAGAAGAACTGGAGAATGGTGCATGAAAATATCTCGTACTCTTATTATAATTAATAAAAATTGAGGTGAAAGGCCAGACTAAAAAATAATCCCCTGGTTTCCCAGGCATATGGGAGCAAAGGAATCGGACCAGTATTCTAAGACTAGCAAGAGAAATCAAGAAAAGGCGAATAATTAGAGGAACTACAAAAACGCAAATTACAATCACCCAGCAAAGATCGACTCCATCCAAAACTCTGTAAAGAGCTTTACACTGGTCTTTCTTTATAAGTAGAAGTTTTGAAACTAAAACTTTTGAAAATATTATAGAAAGAAATGTTTACCCTGTGTCTATTGGATTACAAATGTGCCATTTTTCGTCAAGGGTAAAAGCTTAAGTGATATGCAAAATGTTATTTACCTCTAAAAAATTTGAGATAACACAAAAATAGACTGAAATTAACTTTTTAAGATGTGCACCCTGTGTCTGTTGGGTCCACAAAATTTTGGAGGTAAAAAAATGACAATTACTGATGAGACTAAGAAAGCTGAACTTTTTAACAGATTTTTCATTGAAAGCATAACTGATATAAGTAATTCTGTACATCCTAATGCCCTAAATAAGCCATTATGCCTGTAGTCAAAAGCTCTATGAAATCTTTCAATAAGGTAGGTATGAAATCACTAACATCATTGATAAATAAACTTAACAATAAAAATAGCTGTTTAAATCCATTAAATTCGAAAGTTATTAAAAACTTCCACAAGTGCTATGGTCATGTTCTTTTGAATTTGATAAATTTATCACTTGAAACAGGTCAGTTTCCGGAGGACCTCAAAATAAGTACTATAACACCTGTGCCAAAAGTAGTAGGTTCTAAATCTACTACTGACTATAATAGACCTATCAATTCTATGCCTTGCTTAGAAAAACTTCTTGAATCAGCTGTTTTTTTGTCTTCTTTAGTCGCGGCATCAATTGCTAAGATTATTAGCCGCATCCCTGTAATTATTATTAAGTTATATTTTACTTCAGCTATTTAAATTCAATAATTTATTTTGATTTTAAAATTCCAAATGACTAGTTAATATTGTGCCTTTGGTTCGATCATGAAACTAAATATCAAATTTAACTGACTAGCTCTAGCAGAACAATTGACTCCGGTTCAGGGTTGTTTCATTGTATTGTATTATTTGTAATTATATCCAATTAATGTTGTAATCAGTTCTATTAGGATTAATAAGAATTTTATATGTGGAAATTCAAAATTAAGCCACTTTTTATTATTCAAGTAATCCTAACCACACACATGCTAATACAATATTTTTGCAATAAATAACGCCTTCAATATGGTTTAAATAGGTGAAAGACATAATCAAGTAGTCAGCTGAAGAGACATTAGAACCGCAAGGAAAAAAGCAGAAAATAGAATGGTTTGACAGCAAATGCGAAAAAATAGTCGAAGCAAAATTAAAGACGAGAAAATATAACGACAGAGACGAGAGCAGACTTCGAAGAAAAAAAAAGAGAAACCAAGAAAATATGTAGACAAAAGAAAGGGAAACATGAAACCGAAAAGATTAAGAGGCTAGAAGGAATACACAATAACAAACAACTACGAAACTACTACAAGGAAATTGGACAACAAAAGCACGACTACCAACTTAGCATACCTTACTGTCGAAGTAATGAAGGAGATCTGATAGGAGGAAAAGACGAACTGCTGGAACGATGGGCATAATATTTAAAAGAAACACTTAACATAAACAATAATAACAACGACAAACCGGAAGAAGCAGAGAATCCAGAAGAAGAACAAATAGAAGCACCCAACCTGGACACCATCACTGAAATTATCAAAAAGTTAAAAAACAACAAAAGCCCTGGCAGGGACAACATACAGGCAGAGCTGATTAAATACGGAGGAAAGAGGCTGCACAAGAAAATCCATCTGTTAATAAAAAGTATATGGCAGAATAACAAAATGCCCAAGGAATGACAAACTGCAATAATATGTCCAATATATAAAAGCGGAAGTAGGTACCAATGCGAAAATTACAGAGGCATCGCACTAGTGTGTGTAATTTATAAAGTGCTCGCCAATGTAATAGAGGAAAAGCTGCGACCATATATCGAGCAGATATAGGAGAGTACCAATGTGGTTTTAGGCAAGACAGATCAGTGACCGACCAGATCGTCACAATAAAACAAGTCGGTAAAATTAGTGAAGATGACGCTAATAGAAACAGATAACCAAATACAGTTCCAAGGAGACGTGTCGGAAAGTTTCAGCACAAATGGTGGTCTAAGATAAGGAGACCCACTTTCAGCAATTCTTTTCAACTTGATATTAGAAAAAATTATAAGAGAGTGCAAACTAAATAGAGAAGCCATAATAACTAAGAACTCACACCAATGCATAACGTATGCCGATGACATAACAATAATGGCCAGAACCAAGGAAGAACTTAGAGAATTAATAAAAAGAAAAGAGAAAAGATCAAGAAAATACGGCCTAACAATAAACGAGAAAAAGACAAAATACATGGAAATGACCAGGAGAAAAAACATCGCCAAGGAAAATCTAAAGATACGAAATGAATTGGGGAGGGAGTACATTTTGAAAACGTAGAGAATTACAAATTCCTAGGAACAGAAGTATCGAAAAATGGGACTCAAACCAACGAAATAGAAAAAAGACTAACAGCAGGGAATAAAAGTGCAGATGCTTTATGGAAAGTGTTCAGTGTAAAAAACGTGTCGTGGAAGGTGACAACTAAGATCTATAAAACAGCGATCCGACCAGGAGTGTTGTATGCTAGCGAAAGGTGGGTACTAAATCAAGAGACACAACAGAAACTCAGAGTATAGCAGAGCAAAATATTAAGGAGGATATACGGAGGAATAAAAGAAGAGGAAACATGGAGAAGACGCACAAACGTAGAGTTCAAAAAACTATACAAGGAACCAGACATAATAACGGTCATTAAAAAGCAAATACTAAGGCGGATTGGACACATGCTGAGAATGAAAGAAAGAAGTGTGACAAAAAGAATTTTACTAGAAGCACCAGGCAAAAGGAGAGGAAGAGAAAGGCCAAAGAAGGAATGGATAAGATGCGTGGAAGGAGACCTACACCTTTTGGGAATACATGACTGGAAATAAAGAGCGAAGAATAGAGGCGAATGGAGAAAAATAATCAACCAAGCCAAGGGCCTTGAAGGCCTGCAGAGCTGACATATATTGCTATGATACAACCCTAAATGTGTGTTAGAATCAAATTTATTAAAATTAACTGATTACAATTGTTAAAAATGATTTGGAGTTAATCAGGTATAAGGTGGAAATGTGTATGGAAAATAGCTATTTGAAAAACAGGTGGATTTGAAAATAATAATATAATTGAATAAATTACAGTTTGAAAACGAATGACAAATAATTAATTTTAAATAAAATAAAACTTTAGTAGATTTAACTCAAATAGATAAGACTAGAGTGTATAAAAAAAGATATGATATCGTTAAGTAAATTTGTTTTCGATTATTGAGAATAACAAATTTTGTAAAATGTAGAAAAACGATTTTGGTCTGATTAAAAATATTTAATATAACCCGGTTTTATTAAGAAATGTTTGACTAATATAAAAAGGGTATAATACAAATCTACGTGGTGAAATAGAATGAAATTTTAATAAATAACAAGAAGAAGTGAAGACTTAACTAATGAAGATTATTGGTATGTGGTATAAACTAATGGATGGCAGAATTGTTCTATACAAGTGAATCATTGAGGCAATGTGCTGGGTCAACTTTATTGGAATCATTATATTTGACATATTACATTAATCAAATTGGATCAAGTCAAGCGGTTTGTTGCTGAGTAAGATTTCCAGGGGAGTATCATCGAAGAAAAGAAAAACATTCCAGGAGGGTGGCAGTTTGCTGTAGCAGTAGATGTCTGCAGGTTATCTGTTTGCTGAGTACTGTAGAAAAATTGGAGTTGGTTGATCTTGGACGGTTGGGACGTATCTGTCTGTGAACAGTGCATTGCAGGAAGGTCCTTGAAAGGGTCAATTCGCAGATCAAAAGAAGATTGTTATCTGGAACGTTGTGTGAATCAAATAAAATGTGGGTGATTTCTTATTAACAATCATAACTAGAAATAAAATAAAGACAATAAGAAGGTGAACTAATTAAGAAAGAATTACTTACTGTGTTTTTAATATTGTTGTGCACCATTGAAAAGATTGGGCAGTTGCCATTTGAATTTCAAATTTGTTTTGACAGTTGGCTGACATAAGTATTGTAAATTATGAGAATGAGATTTAAAATATTAGAGCATCAATCTTTCAGAACTCAAGTAACTAGATTCAAAGAATTCACCCCTGATTTTTCAGGAGCTATCTATAATAGTAATTATTGACATTATAATACAAAATAGGGCAATTTGTAATTTAAAAAACAGATTAATAGCAATATACTTAAAGGTTCAGTTCAATATATATAATAATAATAATAATAATAATAATAAAAACATTTTATTTCCAGTACTTACACCAATAATTACATAATAAAAAAAGAAAATACTATATATGAAAAGTACGGAAAATGGGCATAGTGCAGAGTGACAGAATTATTAATAAATATGAATTTTAAAAGTTAAAAAAGAATTAACTTTAGTAGATCGATATCAAGTGCAATTCATTGTAGCAAAAAAAGCTGTTTTTTAAAAGAATTTAAAAAAATAATTATAGACAAATTTCTTAACTTTTTTGGAATTATGTTATTATAGTAGTGAACAATGTTGTACGAATATGACTACGATTTAAAACGTGAGATCGACATAGAAGATTTACCTCTTATATTAATATGATGGTCATCACTCCTGTAAGAAATCGTATCATACAAGTAGGCCGGAGCACGACATTGTATAACTTTAGTATATAACACATCAGTATGCAGTTTCCGTCTATTGGACATATTCAGCCAGCACGCCTCTTTGAGTTTATGAGAGATGTGTTGCCCTCTTCTAATACCAAACACAAATCTTAAACAAGAGTTTTGAGTACACTGAATTCTTTGTTTAAGTCGTACTGTCAGAAAAGAATCAAATAAACTGTCACAATAGTTAAAATGCGACAAGACTAAAGCATCACATAATAAGATTTTCATATCTCTATATTTAGACTATAGCGATTAGCGTAAAGTAACTTTAGATTATAGTAAGCTTTCTGTATACAACTAGAGATATGATGTTCAAAACGTAAATCATTGTCTAAAATTACACCTAGATTTTTACAAGGACTTTTGTGCGGTAGTACTTCATCACCCACTTTAATTTCTATCAAAGCTGAAGACACGTCTTTCAACCCCTTCTTACCAAAGATCATAACAGATGACTTCGACGAATTGATATGCAGCGAATGCTTATTGCTGAATTCCAGAAGGCTAGATAGGTCTTCATTTACTAGTGACACAGTTTCAGCTAAGTTATTAAAAGGAAACGAATAATACATCTGTGTGTCATCTGCATACATGTGAAATTTGCAATAACTTCTGGATTCTGGATTAAAAATGGAGGGTGAGTTACCTCACACGCACTTAGGCCGCATTAGGTGGGCCCATTGTGCTACCTCCCAGCAGCTCTCCAAGTTGGGTATCACTCAAGCCATCCAATCTTTTGAATGTACTTAAGGACGACCGCAACTGGAATGTTGCTAATTCTGGCTATATCGGGCCAGAAGTCCCCCAACATGGATCCTCTGACTCTTGCGAGAGCTGGACAGTGACACAGAACGTGTTCTGCTGTCTCGTCATCCTCGTTGCATCCGCGACAGTTTGGGCTGTCCACCAGTCTCATCCTGTGCATATGTTGGTTTAGAGTGCAGTGTCCAGATAGGATACCCACGACTAGTCGAAGGTTCCTTCGGGACAGTTGCAAGCAATATTTGGCTGTCTTTGGCGAGGGCGCTGTAATAGCAGCCCGTGCTTGACGACAGCTTTGCATGTTAACCCATCTTCGTATGAAGCTGTTTAAGGTTTCTTGATATAGCATAGAGCTTAATATTGTCAGGGATATGGGGATTACGGGTTCTGGCCCCCAGAGAGGTTGTCCGGAAGCCAGTCTCGCAGTCTCATCAGCCTCCTCATTGCCGTAGTTACCGTCATGTCCTTTCACCCATACAAGAGAAACAACATTATTTTTTGAGATATCTTCGAGAGCTTCACGGCACTGCAGTACCACACCTGAGGTAATTGTGCAACTGCCCAGGGCCAGTAAAGCGGCTCTACTGTCACTGAAGATACCAATACATTGATTCTCGATTTTCCTTTCAAGAATTGCTTTTGCACCATGCATTATTCCAATTACTTCCGCTTGAAAGACAGTGGCCATTTTGCCTAGTGGTATGCTTTGACGGAGGTTCAGATCGTCAGAGAAAACTCCGGAGTTCTCTGCGGTTAAGCGAGCCTTCCTCCTGCGCTTCTGTTCGGCACCAGAGATCCTCTTTCTCTTTGGAAGAGTCTGTTGCTCCTCCTCTCTATTTTGCTGCTGCTGTTGTTGCGGTCCTGCGTGAGGGGTATCCGAAGACGCGCCCTGTACGGTTTCTTCAAACTTCTTATCATCCATGCTGAAAGAAAAATTCATCTCCCTAGCTCCCCACCCACCACGGAGCCCAACAAGGGGACGCCGAACTTCGACGCCAAGGATACTAAAGAGATATAGCTCCCAGAGATGAGTTGCACACGAGCAGGCACCTTTAGGTGAGCCCCAGGGTATCAGAAACCGGAACCCCTAGGGACCTCAAGGACCCACTGCATGCACCTTCACCCCCAAAGAGCTCACCCTTCCGGCGGTCTGACCCGACGGAACAGCCGATTGATCGAGGTGGGTTAGTCTCGACCTCCCGTGTAAGTGAAATTAGGGCCAAAGAGATGTGTTACTGCGCTCCAGGAAACCAAACCGTCCCAGAGGCAGCTCAATCCCCAGGATCCCTTAATCCAACCGACACGGGTCGCCTCGCACGGCACAAACACGAGGGTAACCTAAAACCCTGTGAAGTTCATTGAGCGGCCACAACTCAATGAAGAGGGGGGATGGTCCGCGGTGGCAGCTTTCGTTCCATCACACAGGAGTTTAGGCCCGGAATATCCCTACTAGCTAACCACTAACCTTAGTCCGGAGGACCTCGGCCGTTCTCCTATCCGCCACCTGGAGACGCGCTCGGTAGGTGTCCCAACCCCCGAGTTGCAATAACTTATAAAAGAACCTATATTACATGTATATAGAGCAAACAAAAGTGGGCCCAAAATCGAGCCTTACGAAACGCCTGCTGAAATATGAACTACGTCAGATATATTCTGCTGATATTTCACCATCTGCTGTCTATTTGCTAGATATTTGTCGAGTAAGTTAACAGCTCAATTATCAAAGCCTATAAATTTCTAGATTTTCAAAAGAAGTTCGTGGCTAATTGTATCGAATGCCTTTGAGAAGTATAATAAGACGAGAACCAGCAGATGGTTATTATCAATTGCTCTTAGGCAGTCATCTGTTATATCTATTAGAGTTGTATTACAACTATGTCCAGGACGGAAACCAGACTGCGTTTTTGGAAGGATGTTATATTTACTAATGTGGTCACGAATTTGTCTTTTCAAAATCTTTTCAATTACTTTTGATAAAGTGCATAGGATACTAATACGTCGAAGGTCTTTGTATTCTATGGGTTGTTAGAGTTTTCGACCTCGTTAAGTCTCTATTGTCATTAATCCCACTATAGGGTGTTATTAGTGCATTTAAGTTGAAATTATTCTATTTAAAATTTTCGGAAGACGGCCCTGTCTAAAGTTCAACCCTGGATCTTAAAGCTACATTTTAAATTCCTTTTGGCCCAAACAATTATGCGTTCTCGATCCGTAGAATTCGTCCCGTAAGCGTTCTCTTTTTAAATTCGAAACAACGGTGTGCATTCAGCAACAATTCATTTAGGCAGCTAAGCTTCTAAGAATAAGTTGCGGGAACCTTTCTGTGGTCACATATTTAAACATTGATTTCAGAGCTTAAATTTAGTTCTTGGTATTCGTTAGAGTAGCCTTCGCAAATTGTTAATTAAGCATTTTGGGGATCGCACGTGCTTATTGTTCTTTGTTCTTTAGTGCAAGGTTGTACTTTCTTCGCCCCGCACGGATGACATCATGCTGTGTGGAATTTCTTTCTTTGATAACCAAGCTTTGTGTAAAGGAAATAAGAATTGATAACTCCTTAGGGAATGATGCATTTAAAATTAGTGGTTTTGAGTCCGAAATTTTCTTCCATTGTATCCGTCGCGCGTAGCCCGATTTGAAATTAATTAATTAGTAGCAAGCTTCCGACCAAGAAAGTTGTAAAAGAACGCGAGCCCTGGCGCCTCGGCCAGGGCTGCGCTATTTTTTTGTGAGTGCCCTGTAGTGTGTTCGTTGCCTTTTACTAAATCTGCTTGTTGATTTCTTCTGAACTTAAGAGAGTGAAGCTCAAACCTTCGAAGCGTTTGATTGTTGGGTGTGTTTTGGGATTGCGTGTGCGGGCGTTGATACGAATGGCCGATTCGTCTCCTATAGTGTACTTTCCGGGGAAAGATATTTGCATTATTTGCACATTCGACTAGAGACGACATCTTTAAGCCGTAACTAACTTTTCCCTGTTAAGTGGGGAAAAACCATTGCTGTTTGCAAATTCGTGTATCAACGCCCTGCTGTTTGTAATTTTTGGAAGCCCGCCGCGCAATAGTGTAGTTTTTTTGCTGTCATTTTTCCCACAACCATTGAGGGATTTTTCGTAACACCTCGTTACGCTGCACCTGAGCTTCATCGAAGGCCGTCATCTCTTGTTCCTGATTACCGGGGAGTCCCTAAACTCTCGTCCCAACAACTCCGTCTGCACTGCAGCTCTCCTTGCCAAGTGACTTCACCAGGACCTCGTTCACCGCTCCCGCCAAAAAACACGCTTTGGGGCTAAGGTAAAATTGTTTACAATAAATATGTGTTTTCGCTTTGTTTAATTATGTGCCGTGTGAAGTGATATCGACCATCTGTCGTGCGCTATTGAAGTTTATATTGGACATTGCGTACACCCGTTTACTCGAATTGTTCAAATTAATTATTATATGCAGGGGCGTCTCTCCTGTGATTTTGTTCTGCTTATTTGTTAATGATACTTAGATTAAGTTAACTTTTGCTAGGGGACCCCGAAATTCCAGTTAGGATGTACCCTTTGTAATAAATTTAAACTCACCACTGGGTGGGCTATTAAACATAAACCTTTGCTAATGTCAGTCTAGTTATTTGTTGTTGCTGAACCCTTTAGTCATTAGTTAATTACGGCAAAAGCCTGATGTAATTAAATGTGAACCCAAAGCCTGCTCTTCAAGTAAGAACGCCCTAGATTTGGGCTTGTCAGTGTTTTCTTTTATTGCTCTAGAGGGTGTGGTCATCAAGGTAAGTCATTTGTTGCAAGACCACACCGTGTATACACCAACAGGCCCGAAGGAGCTTGGCGGAGGGGACGCTGTAGTGGAGTGCAGTTACGTGGAGGACTTCCCCATAGGCTACGTGTATTGTTCTTGGTTCTAGACACGTCAGCCACCCCTAACTAGAACCAAGTGGCGCTCAGGCATTTCTTTTTCTTTTAAGCAAGCTTTAGGGTAAGTGCCGCCGGTTTTTCTTTGTACTCTCGAACCACGCCTTCCCGTCTGAGCTAAGTGCAGGTAACCGGAGAAACAAAATCTACTCCAGCACTTTAAGATCTGTGTCCTTTATAGTAAAGCCGGCGAACCCTGTAGTTTGTACCCGATTTTTGACAGTGCTCTTGATCAATGTCGATCTGAGGAACTAAAACTGTAACAGGGTGAATCAGTTTTCGGCATAGGAACAACGTATGCAGTTTTCCATATATTAGGAAAGACGGAATTGATAATGCAATAGTTAATAATATGTGTAAAATACGGCAATAGATGAGGACAGCACAACTGAAGCATTTTTATATTAATGTTATCAGGGCCGGTAGACTTTGTTTTTATAGAAAATATTATGTTTCCGATTTTAATTTCATTAGTTTTAACAAATTTAAATAGTGCATCAAAATTACATTTGCTATTATTAAACTAATAATCCTGGAGGTCATAATTATTTAACAAGTGGTTAGGATTATTAGAAAAATTTATAAAAAAACTATTGATAGCATTTACAGCCTGTAAAGCGTCTGGAAAGTCATGATTTTTCTGTTTAACAATTACATCTGCACCACGAAGTTTCTTCCACAGTACCTCCGGCTTTTTGTGATTTAGAATTTTGAATTCAAGATAAGATTTTTTTTTCTCTTTTAATACTACTAGTAACCAGATTTCTTAGAGATTTGTAGACATCCCAGTGGTTGGAGTCCTAGATTTTTTAAATTCAACTAGTGCTTTATCTTTCAACTGCATCATGAATTTTATATTATCAGTAATCCATGGTTTGTTTTTTTTTAGAAATTTTGAACTCTTTAATGGGTGCGTGTAAATTGAAAATGTCACATATATATTTATTTAAAAAGTTTAATTTATCATCAATATTTTGCAAATCAAAGATAAGATACCATGGTACAGCAACCAAATCCTGTAGAAACAAGTCATTATCAAACATAGTAAAATCTCTAAAACATTGTTTTACAATTGGCTTTTCTTTGGCACGCACAGATACTGTGCAAGAAACCAGTTGGTGGTCAGATATGTGACATTCAACTGCAGTTTTATCTAAGACAGTAATATCACCAATATTAGGAACTATTATTAAGCCTAATAAGGTCGCCGTATGCCTTGTAATACGCGTAGGCGTGTCAATTATTTGAACGAGACCTAATGTGTCCAGCAGATTTTCAAAGGCAACTGCTGCATTATCAGGGTGAAGTAAATCAAAATTAAAATCTCCCAAACAAATTATATAGTCACAAGTAGGTATTAATTCAGAAATTGTGCTTTCAAACATATTTTAAAAATCTAAATACTGTGGGTCAGGTGATCAAAAAACAGTTCCTACAGCAAATTTCTGTTTCTTTAAGTGTTTGTTCGAGATCGGAATTTATATTTATTTTAGAATAACTTAGATTTGATTTAATATACATACCTACTCCTCCCCCACGTGCCCGACGATCCCTCCTAACAAAGTGATAACCATCGGTATTAATAGAGTCAGATGGGATGTTTTGAGATAACCAGGTTTCACTTACGCCAAGAATATCACACTTGATATCGTCTACAACATGTTTTATAGTATCAATTTTAGGTAATAAAGATCTAGCATTTACATGTCAAAATTGCATAACAAGCACAAAGAAAAGAAGTGTTTATTATAACAGAAAATAAATTTAAATTACTAATAAGTTTAAGGAAATAAATTTCAGTTGTGTATTTAAAGCGGTCCCATATTAATTTAACAGAACTTGAACTGAAGCGTATTTACTTCTAGTTTACAATAACTTAAAAAAATATATAGTGACCAATTTATAACGTTGATAAATGATGAAAACGGAAAAAATAAATTTTATAACCGAAGAAAAAATAAGCGTTTATTATGCCTACCTAAATTTAAAAAAAACAACGAGTAGAGAGAAGTGGATGGTTCTGGAACCTCCCCCCACCACTTGGCCTTGAGTTCAAAGCCAAGGCCACATGCAAGGCGAGGCCACGTTCAAGGCGAGGTCACGTTCAATCCCAAGGTCACATGCAAGGCGGGGCCACGTGCGGAGCGAGGCCACGTTCAAGGTCAAACCCGCGTTCTAGGTTGAGGCTACTTTAAAAAAATTCAAGGTCAAGATCGCGTTTACGGCCAAGGGCATACAAAGAATTAAGTAGTGCTTAGAACAGACTGCGCTTAACACATTTATTAAAGAAATTTAAGCATGAAGTAAACGCCTAGGATACTTCATGTCTAAATTATGACTCGACTAGGATTCGAACCTAGGTCTCCCTGTATATCCGCAATCTGCAGCCGAGGGTATCTTTACCTCTAGACCATCGAGTCTGATAGAAGATTTGGTTACTCATCCAGAGCACCTTCGTAGAGTGAAAGATATACATAATTTAGTAAAAAGTTATATTTCATATACACATACAAAGAGTAATTACAGTAGTGGCTAGACTAAATGATTATAATACCAACAGATTAAGAAATACATTACAGACATACACATTAGAGCGAATAAAATAGTGCTTAAAGCAATAGTAGATATACAGCAGGAATTATGCGCGGCTGAGGGCAGCTTCTTCAAGACATCAGGTTTATTTTTTAGCAAAATCGTTTGCCAATTCGTATCTACCGCATATGAAGGGAAATAGTATTTTATCTTGAACGTTAAAACGTTATGTTCAGTAAAGTTGTTCACTTGTATTTTAAAAACGGAAATAGTTGTCAAGGAACTGGTATCCAGTTTACGCCACGTCACGTTGTGCACTCCATCATTGTAGGCGAAAGAAGCTGAACTGCACCGCGGCGGTTGAAGGACGTAGAGAATCCCATCATGAACTGCAGCGAGAGCAACCAAAAATTGTATTGGTAGCATGTTCAACAAGTCGATGGCAACTAGTGAATGGTTTGGCGCCGCACTTTGCATCACTTATGACAACAGCAACCTTTTGTTTTGTCGGCCGCACCAGTTCCATTGTTGCCAGCCACATCTACTCCTGGGGAAAATGCAACGCATGGAAAAGTTGCATAGTCAAGTCTTCGATGGTTTGTAATTGCTGGTAGACCTTGGCAATTTTGCAGTTGGGTGACCAACGGAGGTGTTCAGATAGGGGTTTGTCATTGCGCTCCCAACCAGAAATTTGAACTCCGCAGTAGAAACACTGTACACAATTAATCGTGTGGCTGATGCAAAAGAAACCGGCACCTGCTAGCGATTCTGGAGGTTGACCTCGACTCCAATCGCCGAATGTTCGTAGCCGTTTGGAGTAGCTCCCAAATTCTGGATATCGAGGTTCTGAGCTCATGATGGCAACTAACTAAGCACACGTTTGTGAAAGTTTTATATTCTACAATTCAAGGTCACAATCTCGAAACTTTAAAATAAAACCACAGAAATATTTCTAAATATATTTATTTATTTCCAAGTATAAGTTATATATGTAACTTCTCCATCCTCCAGTAGGCCTAGGTACCGGTCCACTGGCTTGAAGATGTTGGTCTGCCACCACACAGCTGACGATCCGTCGAAGACTGCAGGCCAAGTCCGTAAGGTGGTCGTCTCCGCTAGGGTCTCTCCCTGTAGGTTCATGGCATACTCAATTGTGACCACTGCCTGGAGAGACCGTTGAGAGGATGCTGGAGGGCAACTAGCCAAAAACCGACGAAAATGACGGTAAAATTGTTCTGCATTCTTAAAGTTAGTTGCCATAGCTGCTTGATGATTATGGTAGGTGCTGGAGGATTATGATGACTGTTACAGAAAACAGGCAACTTAATATAGGAGCGTAGTCAAGGATGGGAACGTAGAAGGTCTAGGGTCTTACCTTGAGATTCACATATAAAGCGTAACGTTTTTCCACCACAGCTACCAGTCATCATGCCTGATATTGTTGTTGATGCGCTCTTTGAAGATGCTCCCACATTTTACAAGCAGTTTGAATACTTCATCACCTCCGAACCGAGACCTCCATCAGCTCGTCAACTCCAGGCTGCCGTAACAATAGACTATTCCATGAGTCTTGGAAGCGAGCGCCTATGGCAGTCGACCCTCCTGAGGACGCTACCCACCACATACGAGGGTGACCCATTCCTGTGGAGGCGGCGGCATGTAGAGGTCCCCATCCAGCGCTTTCTCGCTCGGCTAGCAGATCTCTCTCAACAACAACAACGGAATTGTTGGTTTGATTAAATATATGTATATAAAGGTGTCTGCGTTTTTTTATTACACTTCTAGCGACGTCTATGATTATTGATATTTTATAAGTAGAAGCCCACGCTTTCGGTATTCATATCCAGTTCGACGCTTGAGTAATGCCTATCGATAAATTTGGCAAACGTATGCATGCGAATTCCACGTCACACCCGCAGGTGTTTGTGGTTGAAGAGCTAAGCGAGCCTTTATATTATGAACGAGATTTACAACTAGTATCCATTGCCGTCAATGATGATAGATGGTACATCCTAGCGCATGGTGACATCGAATATACTATTCCCTTCCGTGAAGCTGAAATAACAAACGTCTTACTTTATCCCGAAAATACCGAAATTTATATCAACAGGTTGGGGTCATATGAATTACACGAAATGATCGGGAAGACATTAAAAAAAAAGGGTGATATGCTAAAATTTTGGGCAGTCAAGCCAAATATGTTATATGTGGAATTTCAACTCAAGGTTCCCATAATTGTTGAGTCCAAAAAGGTAGTGCAGTAAACATGACTTCAAGGTCAGCGTTTAAGGTCACCTCCTACCACATGTAACCTTGGAAATGTGAAAATAAAAGCGCGTAGAAGAGTCTGCAAGGGTAGTAGCATCCGATAGTCGTGCAGAAATGGAAGCCTTGTTGAAAGCTATCGAGGTAGTTCAGAGTAATAAAGCAAGAAAGCCGCAACCACTGCTCTGTCCAGAACTTCTGAATAGCAGGACGTACAAATTAAATAAATCAAGTTCTAAGTACGTGAGTGTAGGGTTTGATTGGAGTTCGCAATTTAACCCAAGTATTATAATACTGGCCACTGACTGGGTTATGAAGAGAGTAGTCGACAATAGGAAAGGTCTATCGTGGAAGTTTGGACAACTTTTAGAAGATCTAGAATTTGCTGACGATATGTGCTTAATCACAGAAAAATTTAAACACATGCAAGACAAAATCAATGAGCTCCAAAGGAAAACAGCTGAAATAGGGCTCAGAATTAACACCAATAAAACCAAAACTTTAAGAATTAACACAGAAAATAAGGAAGAAATTTCACTGGACGGAAAACCTATTAAGAATGTACATGAGTTTGTATATTTAGGAAGCGTAATAGAGGACGGTGGAGGATGCCGAAAAGATGTAAACCGTAGGAAAAGTAAAGCCCAAAACGCGTTCAACCAAATGAGCAAGATATGGAATTCAAAAGAACTTTCTTTAAAAACAAAGATTCGCATTTTTAATGCCTGTGTTAAAAGTGTCCTATTGTATGGAAGTGAATCCTGGGCAATTAACAAAAAGGAACTAACTAGTATCCAAACACTAATAAATAAATGCCTGAGAAGAATTATGCATATCTATTGGCCTAACAAAATTTCCAACGATGAATTATGGCAACGTACAAACCAAGAGCCCATTGAATTAACCATAAGAAGGCGAAAGTGGAGATGGATAGGGCATACACTGAGGAAACCAAATACAGACATCACAAAACAAGCACTAGACTACACCATAAAAAATAAAAGAAAACAAGGAAGACCAGTAACAACATGGAAAAGAACTACAAGTGAAGAGTGTGACACAATAAATAAAAAGTGGAGTGAAGTGAAAACTTTAGCGGCTAATAAAAACGAGTGGAGAGAAATTGTGAAAAACATTTGCGAGATACGAGAATAATTACCAGCACAAAGTAACACAGTGTTAAAACAGTAGTGAACTTAATGACAAATTAATGATAAGGAGGAGATAGCATAGAGAAGATAGTGCAGAGCTAGCTACTCTGTCACTATATAATTTAAAAGCTACAGAAACGTCTAACGACGCCCTATGCTCCCTATGGAGTTTAAAGGATACAATACAATACAATTATAATACGGGGTGCCAAAAATGACTGGGTGCAGTTAAATGAATGGGAGTGGACAGCCCTGATTGCAAATCAAGGAGTGATTTCCAACTACTTCTATTCTCTCGACGGTGAGTGGCCAGCTCTGGAAATAGGGAAGAAGAGCATTGTATTTGAAGCGATCCAGACAAGGAAAATAATCAAATTGGAGGAAGTGGGCTTGTCAGAGGTGCGTTTAGCGAGCGAAACTGTAGAAGAATTGTGGCTCTTGCAGAAACTCGTGGAAGTGCGATTCGCACAATTAAAAGCGTTACACTTTGAGAGTTTCTATAAAGAGATAGTGAAGGGTGTAGCAAACCTTTGTGGAGACTGTTTAGTAAATGTATGGTCTGTAGTGGATCAGCTGGAGGAGAACTCTGAAAAGACTGCGTGTATGGTGGAAGTGCTAACGTTCGCGAGTTCTATGGTAAAGTGCGACATCGAAGTGGAAGCCCTGAGTCGTCAGTTGGCAGTGTAGTCATGTGGATGAATTATAGAGAGGCTGCTCGACCGGCTGCAAGAGACGTACCTAGTGCGGTTGATCGATTAGTGAGTTAGTTAAAGGATTTAGCTTTTGAAGCGTCGCACGAAGTCATATATGGGTTAGAACGTTCCGGATTCAGTGACGAAGAGTTGTATAAAAAAGAACAAAAACGGTGCTGCTGTCGGTCAACTATTCTTAGACAGAGCCATAAATGAAGGCCTCCTTGTAGATTTAATGGATAGTCTTGGCCTAAAATGGCATATGTGTGAAGTTAAAGCCTTTATAGAGAGGAAGGAAAATGAAGAAGTGCGTGCAGTTTGACGACTCGAAGAATAAGATTTATAATTTGCATACGTAAACGTATGCTTATCGAGAAGCTCGAAAAGGACGGTGGGAATGGGCAGGTGTGGATAGGTTGCGGTTCCATCGGAGGATACTTACTATGGATGAAGTACTGCGAGACGTCTTGTGCGCCGAACATAGGCAGACAATTTATGTAGAACGCTTTTCCACTAGTACGTAGATGTTTAATCCATGTAGTTAAACTATATATTGTAAACAAATAAAAAACAATAAAAATTAAAAAGGTTGTTTTATTCCATTATGTAGTGATTATAAATATGATACACGTTAGATAAAGCGCAATAACAAATCGGTTTGGAATGATATAAACAAGCGGGTTGTGATGGGGTGAGGGCCGGTCTTTCTTCCACTTCGATGATTGGGATGGTAGTAAAGCGGCGTAGAAAAGTTGCCTTTTCTCGACCTTTCACATATACTTCGGTGGCACCTTGCAGAAGACGTCGCAAGATTGCAGGAAACATGTATGCTGGAGTAAATCCCTCATTCCAGTCGATGCAATGGTGATTAGTCATTACTCAGTGGGCTTGTTGTTGTAAATGTGGTGTTAAGGAATTCAAGGCGAAAGGGGGTTTAAAAATGTGGTGAGATACTGAGGTACCGTCGTAGGAGGCCAATTCTTTTGGGCTAAAGTGCTTATCGGACGTCTTAAAACCTTGAATATCGATAATGATCTTCATCGTATTAGGTATAGGGAGGACGGTCTAGTTACGCTAAAAGTCGAGGTGCAACTAAAGTTTTTTTGCGAAATTACAGTTGTTTAACTGCTTTTGACAATGCGTTGTAAGTAAAAACCCGATCGTGAAGAACGAGACAATACGCAGTTGTGTTGGCTGGTACGTTAGCGAAAGTTTCAAATTCAACACGAAAAACGACAGCGTTTGCATGAAGGTAGTCTTTTTGATGGGAACAATCGATTACAACAATGGGCGCCTTGTCTGCAAAGTCATGGCGGGAGAAGAAGGGCTCATCGATTTTGCTATAATAAGATGATTGAAACTTGGAATACATGTCGTATAATGTTGCGTAATGATTGAGTGCATAATTGTTATGTAAATTGTCATATGGGAATCTTTCGGTGTTCAGATAAACTCGGAAATTAGTAAGACCAATTTTATCGAAATTAGCATTGTCCTTAGCGATTAGCCCCGAACGATCTGATTGAAACCCTACGATGACATATCTGGGGGTTTGTAATTTTGTGCTTGTAGCGATAGCGTGAGAATGTTGAGTCACAGCATGAACACCGGGTATGATATGAAGCTGCCAGCTGCGAAATGCGACTTGAGTGTCAATATTTTTATCGATGTATTTGGTAAGGGCTAATTCTTGAGCAAGACCTGGAGTGATATGAGGAACCTTCCAATATAGTTTGTCAATCGTAACTTTAGCCGTCTCCCCTACGGTAGCACTGAATACGGCGTCGGCATCGGTATTGCTGCGTATTACTTTACCATAATCTTCGGCGAATCGTAACAGCATTCTCAACGGTATGCAGGCACTAAAGTTACCTTCCTGATCGGTAATGGGAGGATCGCCGCCGGCAAACCAACCTGCATTTTGAAGCTTTTTAAGGTCAGCGGAACTGTAGGACACATATCCCTTAAGAGTAGACGTAATACCAGGTTTGGTGACAGAGTCGACAACGACGCCATTGATTTCGTATCGGATTTCGCTAAATAAGTGAGCCAAACCATTGTTAAGGAATTTAGCCGTTGTAAGTTCACCGTTTTCCTTCCGCAACTTCCCCTCTAGGTACAGATAGCTCAGGCCGGGAAGAGTTGACATATCTTCGGGAATTGGAATTCGAATTTCATCGTTATAGTCAAAACGGTTTGTATACGGTTGATGTGTGTGCAATTGATTGCTAATGATAGAAGTGTCGACGAGGACTCGCTCTCCAATATTTAAAATACTCATTACACTATTGTAAAGCCTAAGGACCGCAAGAAGTCTCTATTTGCTTTAGTTAGCTGCGTGGTGGACGAAGCCGTACTGATTTTACGAGGGTGTGGGCGACGATTCTTATAGGAAGTAAAGCAGGGGTGGTACGGAGTGGTGAATCGAAAACCCATTACAGTTTCTTTAAATGTAATGTTACCGTAACGGTCTCCTTACTAAAACTGACAGGATTATCCGATTGGTCTAGTATTTTAATAGTTAAGTTAGTGATTTGTTTCGTGCTGATCGGTAGATAGATGACAGGGTTAGGGGTTTCCACTATTTTGTACCCGGGCGGTACTATGGGGAAGAATTGGTGAATGATATGGCCGGGCTTACCATTTTTATATGAACCAACGGAGATGTTGAAATGAATAAGAATCGAGTTGATGTTCAAAATTTTCGTAACATGTTCAGCTGTGTGCCACCTATCTGCAGCATAAACTTTTTTCTCAAAGCCTAACATGTCCCGGATAGTATTGTCGCTTTGAAAGTCGATTGGAACGGTGGACTTTATTTCCGTTTTTAAGGTGCTGTTGTTTCCACGTAGCAGTACCTGTTTAACACCCGTATCAGAATCGAGTTGGTTATGTAAAAATTCAGCAATGTCGGTAATTTCATATGCTCCCTCCGGTATAATAATAGGAGGTTCTCCAACAAGATGAAATTCATTGTTGGGAGGTCTAACGTTTGAAATAGTATAGTAGGTTTCGAAACTTAACAATCGCAAGACGTATTCGCTACCATCGTCTAAGAAAATGGGAGGGTCAAAATTTGCCGTAAGAACAGATGATTCTCCCGTAAGAGTGAATATACTGGACATGATGAAGCGCGGCACTTAAACTGACGACAAAAGCGGTTTCGCAAAGTTATATAAGAATTTGAGACACAAATGTCCGCATGTGTATGATGCGAGTTTTTGATATCTATTAGAGTTGTACATAATTGTGTTGTTGCTACCATCGCTGCGAAAGTAGTTTACTAATTCGGGAGGAGGTTGTAAGCGACCTATGCTATCGAAATACAGAACAAATCGATCAGCTTTAACGTAGGCTGTCCAATGCGTGCCAGGTCCAACATCATCGTCTAAGTTAGTAACACCACATTCTCGTTGACGAATTTTGTCGGGTAGAGCATCTCGCATAAATACCCCCCTAAAATGGGGAATTTCTAAGCGTTTAACGTACTGTGCAATATCGATGTTTGTCAACGCTCGGCGTAGTAGCTTCAACGGTAGTTTTTTGACTGATACGGTCGTAGATATAGTCCTTTTCCTCGAGCAATGGATTCCATAGCTTTGTTATGCCGTTCCTTTTCCTGGAGATCCTTTTTAGAAGCCTTTAAGTCGCAAACCGCTTTAGCGACTGCTGCAGCACCGCCTCCGAGGGACCCCAATGCTCCTAATGCAGCAAGTATGGGTACAAGCGGCAATATACCTCCCCTCTTGGGAAGAGGTACTACTCTAGAACGAATTCGGCGTTTCCTTCGCGATTTAAAAACGACCGGGCCTCCAATACGTTTACGCCTACTACACCTTGTACGTTTCCGTTTTCTAGATACCCCCGTACCAAATTTTTGCGCAATACCGACAATAGGTAGTGCACGCTTTCGTTTCCGGGAGACTCTCACACCAACAGTGGGTTGTGTACGCTTCCGTTTTCTAGATACTCCCGTACCAAATTTTTGTGCGGCAATAGGTAATGTACGCCTTCGTTTTCGGGGGACCGTCACACCAGCAGTGGGTAGTGTACGCTTCCGTTTTCTAGATATCCCCGTACCAAATTTTTGCGCTGCAATAGGTAGCGTACGCCTTCGTTTCCGGGGTGTATCCATAACAGCAATGGGTTCTGTACGCTTTCGTTTCCGGGAGACTCCCATGCCGAGTTTGGTTTTCCCTTTCATAATCCCTGTAACAACAAGAGCTGCCGCTCTTTCTCCAAGAGTAGAGTCTTTTGCTTTAACGTGTTCCCAAGCTTTCTGTGCAAGAACTTTATCCGCCGCGTGACGCGTCGAAAGATTGCTAGATTGTGAGTATGCGATGTCGTGTTGCTTGCAAGCCTCGTCCAGAGGGTTTCTTCCTCGATCACCTCGAGAAAGCCGTTTGTTTAAACGAGTGCCAGGTCCGCAAAACTTGTAACCTGGTATATGTAATTCGAAGGGTAACTTGTCAATAAGGGTGTTCAACAAACCGCGACCTTTCCGTCTTACGATTCGACGACGACTACGAGTTTTACGTCTAGTATAACTCATCTTAAAGAAACGCTCGTCGAAGAGCGACTGACGATGTGAAGCTCAAAGGGGTAGATATATACTTAGCACAGCGCGGTTAGAAGCTAGTTCGTCCCCGTCCGAAAACGATGAAGAACGTCAAACTTGTGAAACAAAAATGTTCGCTGCCGGTAGTAAATCATACAGTAAATTCCATGTCACAGAGGTTCAGACGACACGGCACCTTACTGGGTATAGGATGTAAAAGGGGTTTGATCATTGGTCCTTCCGGCTCTGGGAAAACCAATGCGATGAACAGTCTTTTGGTGCACCGCAATGGAGTGCGGTTTCAAAACTTGTATTTGTATTCCAAAACCCTTGACCAACGTAAATACAAATTTCTGAAGATACTCCTGAAGTCACTAAAAGAAATCGGATTCTACGAATTCAGCGAGGGGTGTGAGGTTATCAAACCACACGAGGCGAAAGAAAATTCTGTTATTGTGTTTGATGATGTGGCATGCGACACTCAAAGCATAATTAGAGATTATTTTAGTTTCGGACGTCATCGAAATATAGATTGTTTTTACCTCTGTCAGACTTACTCATCAATCCCGAAACAACTGGTGCGAGATAATGCGAATATCATAATCGTATTCCGGCAAGACCACACCAATCTTAAACACATTTACGATGATCATGTAAACACAGACATGTCATTCGAAAAGTTTAAAAACTTATGTTCCCACTGTTGGATCAAAGATCACGGATTTTTAGTTATCGACAAAGAAAGCGAAATCAACGCCGGTCGTTGTAGAAAAGGGTTCGACAGTTATTTCACTATATAGGCATGGACCACTGCTGTACAAATTATTAGTCTACGAACAACGACAGTAATAGCAACATGGACAAACGGTTAGTAAGCGATCTTATTAAAGCTAGAAAGGCTGTCAGGCGGAAATATGAAACTTTAAAAGCAGATATCGCCGAATCGCAGACGGCTCTTGCGGAGCAATTTAAACCAATTTCCCAACCACTCACGGAATTGCTAACATCCATTAAGCAAGAAGGAGGTCAAACAATACAGCAAGAAGTAGGACCTATGCTGAGAACCATCAAACGACGAGTGTCCACACCATCTATCCTACCCCGTCCGAGAAATGGCAAAACCCCCGTACGAGCGTCAACCCCCGACATTGCCATTCCCGGACCGTCGACTTCAGCGTTGGTAACATCCACACCTAGATTTATTGACAGAGAAGTATTGTATGAGAGTTTACCGGATGAGGAGCAACAGGTAGAAGTTCAAGAAGAAGAAGCGGCAATTGAAAGTTCAGTAGCAGAGGCTAGGGAAACCGTGCGACAAATGATGGAACCGGAAGTTCTAGGAGAATACCTGGAACAGTTCTCAGGGTTAGCTAGAAAATATATCGAGGGAATGATACGAGATACAGAGAGCAAGTACGATCTCCACTATGGAGTTCGATGGGACATAAACACTGATAAGTTTGCAATTGGGAATAAACAGCTTACTTTTAAGGGTCAGGACATGGTTATTACAGATCACGGCAATAGAATAGTATACAAAGGCACCCCCGGCTTTTACGAATTAATGTTCTTAAAGAAAGCGATAACTTATACAACCAAAGACCGTGAAAATTACTATGACATAGTGAACCGATCCGCCGCAAATCGTAAGAACTACGATCCAACCCAAGGGATAAGCGGCAACGCCGGTGCAAAATATATGAAAGTAGTACGCCCCCTGGCTACATCCTCCGGCATTAGACAACCTACCAGAGCCGCATCGAGGGTGCAGCGTACCGGTAGGGGATTATTAACAGTAACCAATAAAAAAGTGGAATTTGTTCCTTGAAAAGATCCAAATTCATTAGTGGATCGTCTGCGCATATTACTAGCCTCTCAGGTAGCGGGGCACACCGGCCATTCCAACGAAATCGTAAGCATCACCCAAGCTCTACGAGATGCAAAAATAATTCACTAAGACGAGTACAAAAAGCAGAGGACCTATTGAATTACGATCAGAAGGTGTTAGACGATAGAGTAATGCCCATAGACAAATTTGGACGCCACTACCATAGCGCGCGCTACGATTCTCATCGCAAACATATCTTTATGAAAGTTCAAAATGTAAACCGACTCCATATAGAGGTACCACTGCTGCTAGTGGGGCGTGGTTATGATGAAAGCGGATATTCCAAAATTTTCGGTAATAATGAGTACATTTTTCCGTTAACGATCGGTGAAATCATAAGTGTTCAAGTCAACGGACCTTTGGTAGTATCACACATCAACGGCATCAAACACGACACGCTTGTCGGTAAGACATTGCGGCGAGGAGATAAACTGAAATTCGAATCCATAAACACTAAGTTATACGTGCAACTGCTGCTTAAATGTCCCATAGCAGTCGATACAGCAACATTCGGCAATGAGTCCTAAGGAGGATCTAGTTGCAGAACTTCACAAACCAGCGCGAAGAAATTTCAAGAGACGACGGGTGATTCTCAAAGGATTGCATGATTTACTACAAGCGGATTTGGTGGAGATGCAACCATATGCACGAAGCAATAAAGGTTATCGATACATTTTAGCTGTTATTAGTGCGTTTTCTAAATACTTGTGGGCTCTCCCGGTAAAACGGAAAACGGGAAAAGATGTAGCGGCAGCTATGCGAAAAGTTCTTGCTAATATGAAGGTATCTCCAAAAAACGTACAAACCGATTTGGGAAAAGAATTTTATAACAGCGATTTTCAAGCATTGATGCGACGTTACAAGATAAATCATTACAGCACGTATTCAACTATGAAAAGCAGCATCATAGAAAGATGTAACCGCACCCTTAAAAACATGATGTGGAAGCAGTTTAGTTTGCAAGGGTCCTACAAATGGTTGGGCATTCTGTCCCAACTTTTAAGCAAATATAACACAACCAGGCATAGCACAACAGGTATGAAGCCGGCTGAAGTTAATCTTAAAAATGCCAAACGTCTGTTACACACCGTGTACAGCCACACAAAAACTGTAGATCCGACACCTCAAAAGTTTCATAAAGGAGATTCTGTACGCATTAGTAAATATCGTTCGATATTTAGCAAGGGCTACACACCCAGCTGGAGCAACGAAATATTCAAAATAGCCACAGTGCGACTTACAAATCCTACCACCTACAGACTCACCGATCAGGAAGGGCAAGAAATCAAAGGTGGATTTTACGAGCACGAATTACAGAAAACCAAACACTCGGACGTATACCTGGTAGAAAAGGTGTTGAAGAAGAAGGGTAATCAGCTTTACGTAAAGTGGTTGGGATTCGATAATCGTCACAATTCCTGGATATCCAAAAACAATGTTGTATAACTTATTATGATTCTATAGAACTCTTTCAATAAAACACTTTTTTGTTTTACTACCATTTATTTTCTTTAAATAAAAACTTTTTATGTTTTACAGTAATTTATTTATCGACTTGAGCCGGAGTCTATCTCCAAACCATCTACAAGGGTTGTAAACTCTTGCGCCGCACCGTCGCCGGAAGCCGCCTTTTCCAATGGAATGTCGTCAAAATCGAACGCTTCCATAAACATTTCCGTTTGTGATAGATGCGGAGACTCAGATTGCATCGGCATATTTTGGAATTTTGGAGTAGACAGTTCACCAACTGTCCGACTATCAAATGTGGATACATTTTCCACTTGAACCTGAAATTCTCCCGTTTTCTTCTCAGTCTCCACATTCATATTCTCTATATATTTCCCAAAATTGAATTTTGCCGGATTTTTTTTTATTTTCTGACCTTTCTTTAAAGCTGATTTTAAAATTTTGCTCGAACCTTGACTACTTGGAGAAATAATTTCGTAATTAGGAGCAATTAATACGTCAGTTAAAACCTTTATGGCAGCTTGCGACAATGCCTGTACGGAACTGGGGGATGAAACGCTCGGTTCCGTGCAGGCGCAAAGTTTAACTTTACCCTTTTCCGATGTTTTCTTCAAGCTAAGCCTCGAGTATTTAGACATCTTTTTGGGTAGTAGAACACCTCTACAAGATCGGCACACAGTTGACATTGCAAAAGCAGGTAACAGAATGGTTTGCTGCAGCTTGGAGAGCTGCATTTATACGAAATGCGAAGGCCAACTTCAACTTTCAATATTATTTTATATTACGATGATAATTTCCTTAAAGATATAGCAAAAATTTTATTAAGAAAAGTTGTTCAAAATGTAAAATTACGCCTGCTATATGAAATTTCATAAATAGCTGATCACTTTGAAAAACTTCTCATTGTTTGCAATGAGATATAAAACGATATTCCATATTAAATTGCACTGCCCTGTTACTTCATAATACGGCAAAATTTTATTAAGAAAAGTTGTTCAAAATGATAAACTATATCCCTCTATGAATTTTCGCAAATATCTGATTACTTTGAAAAACTTCCCATTGTTTTCAATTACGCATAGACGATATTCCATATTAAATTCCGCTGCCTCGTTAGTTCATAATACGACAAAATTTTATTAAGAAAAGTTGTTCAAAATGATAAATTACACCCCTCTATGAATTTTCGCAAATATCTGATTACTTTGAAAAACTTCTAATTGTCGCAATTGTACATAAAACGAATTCCTTTTTTCAATTCCGCTGCCTCGTTAGTTCATAATACGGCAAAATTTTATTAAGAAAAGTTGTTCAAAATGATAAACTATATCCCTCTATGAAAATTCGGAAATATCTGATTACTTTGAAAAACTTCCCATTGTTGCAATTACACTTGAAAATTTAAGTGTCACGTCACTTGTTTACGAACTTTTAAGCGGATCCATCCTGCTGCATTTGCAAGGGTCGTCTAAAAGTCGAAGCAAACAAATAAAAGGAGCATTTGCCCGGATCAAAGATGTTTTTAACATAGTGTAAATTTTTCATTGACGTCACTTGTTTACAAAGCAGAAATGCAGATGCATCCTGCAGCATTTGCAAGGGTCGTCTAAAAGTCGAAGCAAAAAAATAAAAGGAGCATTAGCCCGGGTCAAAGATGTTTTTAACATAGTGTAAATTTTCCATTGACGTCACTTGTTTACAAAGCAGAAATGCATCCTGCAGCGTTTGCAATAATACGTCCAATTTTATTATTACCTATGTTTTTTTCCAATAATCTATAATTATGATTTGTACGACTTTTTCATAACAAATTGTAGTTTGCATTATTACTAGGAAGCGAATTAACTATTGTTTTAAAAAATATTAAGTAGTCACATATAATCTCATAAAAGCATTAATTCTTTCCGGAAATTTTTTTGAGTGCGGTCCAACAACGTCGTATTAATCTGCCCGAGCGGGACGCGAGGGCAAATTAGGACGTTGTTGGCATGCACGAAAAATAATTTTCGGATATGAATTAATGCTCGAATGCAGATTCTGCAAGAAAATCGTAACGACACAAACCCTCAAAGTTAGGTTGGTCTACCTACAAAAAATTTCCAAGAAATTTTGTTGTTGTCTCGGTTACGGCTCGTGAACTAATTTTTCTATTGGTCATTAATGAGTGTCGTACGATTTTCACATGTAATTTGTAATTCATATCACTTTTAATAAGTACGCGAAAAGCCAACAATGCAAAACTTGCAGTGAAGAAACTTGAAGATTTTGGTGTGTTTTGTGTATTGTTTGATAAAAGTGCATGAATTAATTAATTATTGATTATTACCGTTTTAAACAATGCCACCACGTCAATTAAACTTTACTACAAGTTATGCATTGTTGGCTTTTCGCGTACTTATTAAAAATGATATGAATTAAAAAGTACATGTGACCTACTCTGCAGAAAGCAAATTTCACCATATGCAATTATTATGCTATTTAAAATAAATCTGGTACATTTAAATACATATTACAATGTGCACAAAATATGCCGTGTCGGGTATCAAAAAACGTGTTTTTTTATGAGAAAGCTAATGCTGTTACAAAAAATCAGTTAATTTAAAACTATGATTAGATAGCGCCGTAATTAGCAAAAATGACAAATTTGAAATACCCTCAATCGAATATCCCCACTTAAATGCAAATTTTATCCTTTATAAGCAGTAGCATATTCCATAGAAAGTCACACTTCACCAACACTCCAGAACACCGGCAGAATGGGTAAGATGCTTGTTTTTTTTGTATTTTAAACAGTATACATGCAAGAAATTTACAGATCAGTTTCTTGAAGGCGTAAAGTGCGGCCCAGTGCAGTCGCCTTTCGGTAATTTTTTTTGTAAATTTTAATAGTTGATGTAATAAATTTTTATAATTTTAGAAAAACAACTGATCGAATATGTGAAGGAAAAGCATAGGACTGTAAGAAAATTATATGTTCATAAATCCGGTTCACAATACATTTATTTTTAGGATGACGTAGCAACCATAGGCAACTGCGACTACGTCCCGGAGGCTATCTTGTTAGAGTCGAGGTGGTTTCTGGGGCGTAAAATAAAAGTGTACAGAGACCTAGAGCTACTGGAGATGATTTGGGCCGTTTACGTAAGTAGGAGAGAATTGCTTCTTTGAGAAATTACATGTCTTTCTACAGCTATAGTGGGGCCGCCCACATCATTCCACCACTGTCCAACCACACCATTGAACCGCATCATCGTTACATTACAGGTATGTTACCAGTTGTAAATATGAGTCCGGCAGAATGACCGACCCTGTTTCAATTGTTAATAACTGTTTTAGTAAAAGCTTGCCAATTTTAGTTATATCTTTAATAAGCTACTTCTCTTTTCACAGTTGAAATGCAGTTGGTGTGGTTTTTTCGATCGAACAACGTCTGTTTCGCCCCCGAGTGGGAGGTAGAAAACCTCACCAATGGCGATGTGAGGGTATGGCTTCGGGATTTCTCGTGGAGTCCTGAGCTACTACATCCTCTACTCGTCTTGCTTCGCACCCGAATCTATCCGTCCGGGCGTTGTGCCTTCTTCCACTACGTGGAAGAGCACCTATGCACGACGGATGGTGAATACATCGGAGACCTCAACATCCCAGAACTGAACAACATCAGGTCGAGCCTGTTGAATGCGGACTTGGCCGGCATTGACCAGCCTGATGAAGATATGCTGTTGGATAGGTCGTCTACACCGTCGAGTCTCCGATCGGATGGGTTGTCCATACCTGATGACATCAGTCTCATATGGAGTCCAAATGATCCGAGGATTAACGGTATGGATCACGTATCTGACACCATATCTTCTGTTGGAGATAGCATTTTCGACGTCTCCACGCAAGGTTGGTCTTCGGGTGGGGAAAACGGTGACAGTGGTGGTGAAGGAATGGAAAACGGTGACAGTGGTGGTGAAAACAATTCAGGGTACGAAAGAGACGTTGAGGAGTAGATTTTAAGTTGTTAGGTTAGGTTAGTTTCTAAGTTAGTCAGTAAGTTATTTGTATAATAAACGTTTTAAAATTTTTAATTTTTTATTACATCGTTATAACTACATGATAAACACTTATTGTTCCAACGTTTGCTGTTGTTGGGCGTATTGTTTAAACACAATATCATATCTAATGACGTCCAAAGCATACTTTAGCATTTCATGCATGCAGTATACATTTTCCGATTTTATGGCCGGTAACGCATCCTCAATGCTTCTTTTAAAGTCGCCGGGTAAATTCCAAACCGCGTCTATTACACTACTGTAAAATTGTTCAAACATCTGACTCTTCAATAGTTTAGCTTTAAAATTCAGCAGCGGTAGCAACCCCCACAATTCTGCTACTGATTGCATACCGAGATACACTTGGGATCGCTTAAGTTCCTGCAGCACAATCACTTTCTTATTTCCGATTTTTTGGAAATATATTCGTTTGCCTGGACTTATATCCACCGGTTTTAAATCTCCATCTTCATAGTTAAAATGATTGTTTATCACATCTTCATTTTTAAGAAAGACTTGCCACTCTCCTTCGTTTAGCAGTATAAAATTGTTGTTAATCCCACTAATTAGCACTCCCGGCACAAACGATCCAAAACAGGTCAAACCCAAACTCACAGATTTATTTCTTGACTTATTCAACGGATAACTTGTTGCGTTTAACAATACTGGATATAACAGTTTCACTTTTTTCTTTGATACTCGCCCCTTCACAGTTTCAGCAACCTTTTGTACTTGATCCATTGTTTTTGCTAGTACAGCACACGATATACTACTGAACACAAAACTACACCTCATGTTATACTCAGTCTTCAAGGTTACTGTTGATGGCCTCGCTTCGAACGTGACCTTGGGCTTGCACGTGGCCCCGCCTTGCATGTGACCTTGGGATTGAATGTGACCTCGCCTTGAACGTGGCCTCGCCTTGCATGTGGTCTTGGCCTTGAACTCAAGGCCAAGTGGTGGGGGAAGGTTCCAGAACCATCCACTTCCCTCTACTACAACGATCATATAAAATTAAAATATGAAAATAGTTAAATATCAAAACCTACATAAGAAAAACCAGGAGAGACATAATCAACCTTTATCTTTATCATACGGACTTGGGTAAAAAGCGTAACATTCCATCTTCTTTCCAGAAAATTTTCCCGTCACTTGTCCAAACGTTCTTGTAACCCAATGTTTGTTTCTTTTCCTGGTATAATAATTGCCGTTTTTTGCTTACTTACGTCTTCTGCGATGAAAGTTTTTTCGCCTTTTAATCCCTTTCTAGCGTTGTAAATTTGTGCACGCTTGCGATAGGAAACAAATTTCACTATTATCCCTGGAGGTTTATCGTCCTTGGCCTTTCCCACACGATGCGTGCGTTCGATGTCGTTAAGCGATATTGTAATTCCTAGTTGCCTTATTACATTGACCACTAGATTATCTGTATTTTCATTGATGAGTTCACTGATTCCATAAAATCGAAGATTATTCCTGCGTCTGTATTGTTCGAGATTGTCTAACTTCTAGTTGTTATCTTCAATTCTCTTTTTATTTGCGGTAACGTCCTTTTCAACACCGGTGAGAGATTTTGTTAAATTATCGATTTTAGTATTTATATCAGTTATATTCCCAGTAATTGCTGTAGTCGTGTAGTACTGTATCGTAGGACATGTTTTCAATTTTT
Organism: Agriotes lineatus; assembly: GCA_940337035.1. Taxonomy (NCBI): domain Eukaryota; kingdom Metazoa; phylum Arthropoda; class Insecta; order Coleoptera; family Elateridae; genus Agriotes; species Agriotes lineatus. Next base: position 2,087,415 of record OW679198.1, on the reverse strand, counting down.
TTGCTTCTTGTTTCTGGCATTTTTCCACATAAAAACAACTGTACCACTTTAAATGTATGTTCTCAACTAACAGTTCACCTGAGATAATATCTCGATTAACAGTCTACAGTATGCACTTAAGATAGCAACAGTTCAACATGTTTATTTAAACGCGTTAAATTTTATAGGATCGCTCACAACACACGTCTACCTGCCTTGACGTCCCATCACCGAATCATATAGGAAAGTTGACTGTCTTTTATTGTTTATTAC